>PVJC01027596.1:0-23161 GCA_004026665.1 Murina feae
TTATAAGATACCATTAACTCTAAAATACATACCATTTCATAGGAATAAATATGGAAAGTTGATCCTGATGGCAAGTTCATTTAAACCAATAAATGTTCTTGTTTATAGATGAAATTATTTTAAAGTGCTGGATGAGTAATCCCAATGCAAAATGACTTGCATCTTTAGAAGATTGCTAATGTAAAGCAGTAATGAGCAATGGGAGAAACCAACACTACAAGTGAGGACACAGGACTTGACACGTGACCCGCACTCATCTTGTAGCAAAGGCATCTCCAGCCATCAGGTCAGATTCATGCAGCTATTATATCAATTTAGTCTGTGGTCCAACAATTCTGCAAAGGAAGACTGGCTGAAAGATACAAAAGGTGGCCCAGCGCAGGTTTTTATTGCTAATTAATAAAGGCCTCGATAAAATAAGAGAATTTTAAAATGGAAAAAAAAAGTGTAAAAGATTATGGATTTCACACACATTGTTTTATACATAGGGGGAACTAAAGTGAAGAAGGGACAAATCATTTGTCAAAGGCCACTACTCAGTTGATGGCACAGCCAGGAATGAAACCCAGACCTCTTAGTGCACAGCTATTTCTATTGCATTCCATTGCCCGATCACATTAGTTCTGTAAGATTCTCGAGGAAAATGAATCTAAGCAATAAACTCCAGGTCTAGACCACTTCAGTAGCTGAAAAACCCATACAAATTTTTACAGTAACATTAGAATGAGCCACATCTTATTAGCTAGCAAAAATTAATATGAGCAAGTAACCATTACCCTCTGTGCACTTAGCATTCCTTACATTTCTCGAATGCACATAAGAAATATTAACAAAACTTCTTTTCTCAAAAATAATGTGTCTGTGTCACTAAATCTCTTTGCTGAATTAAAAATGCAATGCAGGTATTTAGGGAACACTTTCCATTTATTCATTTCTGGCAACATTCTTTTTGCAGAAATGGATACTGACACAAAATTTCATAGTATAATGCTCTATCAGTGGTATATTCATAAACCAGGTCTCCAAAAAATAAAAAGAGATAAAAAATGTTTATATGTCTGATTTGTAAGGCTCTCTTATTCCTGTGATACAAATACTCCCACCATGGCCAACTTCAAGATACTGAGTCTAAAACAAATCACTCACAGAATTCCAGAACATTTAACAAGTGGGCTCTAGTGCAGTAATCGTAGGCAGCCCTAGCACATCACTGATACTATTGGGTAACCTACTCTTCTAAGAGGAAACTGAGGCTCAAAGAGGGTCCATGATCTGTCTCAAGATCATAGAGAGGCTGTGTAGGTTGTAATGCACAGAAAGCTCAACCCAACGACCAGCATATATTAAGTGAAACTTGATGCATTAGAAATAGTCAGTGGTCTTCATATTATTACAGAGAGAAGTATATCCCCTCCCAAAACACAGCAATATCCACCACACCAGGGAACCCGTGAGAAATGCATATGCTCGGGCCCCAAACCGAGTGAATCATAATTTCTTGGGCCCCAGAAATCTGTGGTTCAACGAGTGCTCTGATGTGTATGGGAAACAATCTTTCTGTATTATCCAATAATTCTTCTTTTTATGAATGATACTCATACACAAAACATGATACTCATATACAAAAGAAACTACCCTTCTTTTTCACATCAGATTCTGTTGAGGAGATACTCCATCTGAAGCTGCAATCTTTCACATTTTCAAAGCTCTTACTTTTCGAAATGGCTTAGATCTTCCCAACAGTGAGAACAAAAGAAAAGTGATTTTCCCTCCAATTTTCAACTTCAACATTTTGAAGACGAAAACCTAACGTATCCATATGTCTCAGCCCTGGCACATTTCGTTCTCTTTTTAAAACTGCTTCTAAGTAAATTTTTTTCCAAAGTGCCCCTCCCCAATCCACATACTGCCTAGTCAGCTGGTTATATAGTAACATTATTTGTGTTTTGGTTTATCTGCCACTTCCTGTTGTTTTGCTGTTTGTTCTCGATTTCAAGAAAAAAAAAGAAAAAGAAAAAGAAAAAACAGAACAAAGGCACATAAATACTGCCTGCTTTGTTTTCCTCTTCCAATATTTTAGAGGTTGGAAAATTTACAAAATAAATATCCTCTCAACCTTCTTGTAAAAGGATTGCGAAAGAGAAAAAGAACAATTGAGTAATAGTTTTCCCTAATTTAAAAATGTCCAGCTAAGGCACAATCAAATCACAAAACACAGGGCTGATAGCACTTTGAAAATCACCAGACAATAATCTATAAGTACTGATCTATGATTCTTAATTCGTTACCCTTTATTAATGTTATTTGGAAGGTAAATTTAATAGTTTTATTTATTGTCACAGAAATAAGAGCGTTGGTAATATGTGTTGGTAGATAATGGAATATGAAAATATTTTGGAAGGGCGTTTAATCATTACCACATTTCCTAGAAAATACGAAGCTACTTGGCGAGTGCAGTTCTTGGCCTTGGTGGAAAGTAGATTCACTGAACTTGGAAATAGATGACTTTAAGGAAACTAGAGCATTTGCCTTACAATTCTCCAATTACCTGGTTCCCACTGAATTGAGAGTTACAAGCACTGGCCAGGAAGTTTGCAACACAGGAGATAACCACGCTGAAAGCTATCACTTCTTCTGAGTTTTTGAGATTTCCCTACTAATACTTCTGGGCGTGGGGCAGGGGGAAGCATTTTTTTTTCATGAAATCTATTATCAACTCCACCAGCCACAAGGTTTCAGGGCCCAACTCAATGCTTGCCCATTATCTTCCTAGTCAATGCATGCACACCCTGCCAGCACTCCCATGACTCTCCGCTCAAGAACCCCGACCTCACACCATAAAGAAATTCATTCCCTAAAGTAAGCTGGATTTAGATCTCAAATTTCAACCCCTTCAGACAACAGCGTCTTCCTCACTGAGACACCAGTGAATAATGAATGGCAGGATGGGGTACAAGAGCCAGGGCCTGCGTGGTCTGAGCCCACGTGGGAGAGCATATGGGTTAGAAACGGCGCAGAGCAGAAGGGCACTTACGGTTGGCACAGCTTGATTAGGTCCTGGTCAGTGGTGCCTGGTGGGAGGCCTCGAATGTACAGGTTGGTTTTACTCAACTGTTCCCCGCTGCTGTTGCTGCTGCTGTTGTTGCTGCTGCTGTTTGTGCTGGGGCTGGGAGGAGCCATGGGGTGGGGAGCTGGTGCATAGGACTGCTGGAAACAGAAAAGGCTGTTACTGGAAAAACAAAGCCAGCACCTATTCCCAGGCCAGCAGAGCACCTCGAAAGCAATGCAAGTGTCTCGGCCTCTCTGATCCACACATGCACACACATACTTATATACACCACGACGCTGTGGACTTCTGAGAACAAAAGATGCCCGCTCCCCTCTCCGGCCCTGCATTTGGATCAGCGTGAACTTGCTACAAAGGGGACATAACCAAGTTCCCAGGGGCTCCTGACAGCAGCCTATGGTTTCGGAGTCTGTCCACTGTGACTTTCCTTAGAGACCTTTAAGGTAGCATGTCATCTCCTTCGCTGATAAAAGAACACAACTCACTCTTGACACCAAAGCTCTGCCCAGCACACGTTCAATAGCCAAGCATCTCTGGTTTGCCTCTAACTCTTGGTTCCTTCCTTTTCTCCAAAGCAACTCCCTTAGATTGTTTCCTCCGCATTGCTCTCCAGCACAATTCCTGCTACAGAGAAATCACTCTGTGAACAGTGATTCTATGAGGAAACAAGCAAATGAATGAATGTGTCTTATCTCTTTTCCCCTCTCAAACCTGCTTCTTCTTGAGGGAAAAAGGCTTTGTCAGCAAGACTCAGCCACCATTCTCTCCCTTCAGTCAAGGTCCCCTTTATTTCACTCGAACCCAGGGTCTCAACCTAAACACTACTCATATTGTGGACAGGACACTTCTTTTTTTTGGGGGGGGGGGAGGGCTTTCCTGTTCATTATGGGGTAGTAGCAGTATCCTTGGCCTCTCCCCACCAGATTTTAGTAGCACCCATCACTCAGGTGTGGCAACTAAAAATGTCTTCACACACTCATGAATGTCCCCTGGGAGTAAAATCTCCCCCAGCAGATAACTCCTTTAACCTGTCAGACTCTTTCTGAGAAAATGGAAATGATAAAATGACCTCCAGCAACTTAGGATATACAATGGGAAGGTCTTTTTAATTATACATGCCAAAATAAGTAGGTTCATTACTCATTATACTTTATTGCTTTTTCATACAGGCATATCGTCAGAAATTCTAAAATTGCACTGACTGCCTGGGTTGCAGTCCCTGCTCCATCTCTGATGGACTCTGTGACCTTTGCATTGTGCCTTAACCTCTCTGAGACTCAACATTCTCATTCATGTGAGGATAGAAATAGTATTCTCCTGTGTCATAGGGTTTTTACCAAAACTCAGTGAGCTCATGGGAACAAAATGGTTCCTGGAAATTAGCAAGTACACAATAAATGTTAACGATAAAAAAATGTATAATGGTAATATTTGTCCTTCATCTCTGCATTGCCAGTGATATTGGTCTATATAACTATCCCAGATAGCCTCAACCATAACTCAGAATGCTACCCACAGGCACAATAAACACATTCATCAGATTCCAGTAGGGGCATTTCTGGCTGTTTTAACCTGAAGACACATTAGCTATTTTATCAGGGGTGGGAGGTATGTACTTATCAAATAGTGAGTAGGTGCTTAATAAATACTTAGGCTACATGATGTACAATAAAGATGGAATAAACACAACCTTTAATCCCTACAAGAGGGCACAGTTTAGCAGTATCCAGCCTTGTTTCCTGCTGTTACAATCTGTTTAACACATATTTCCAGGATTTCCTATTTGCCCCAGTCCATATTCCAATGACCATAAGACATGCCTCTTAGATGCAATTTGTCCAAATGCAGCTCCTAACATCTACTCTCATCTCCCAACTTTCCACACCAGCCGCCCATCACAATTACCCCGTTTTTTCCATGTCGCCACCACTCTTCCAGCTCCCATGCTAGACCTTTGATGTGAACTTCATCTGTTCCCTAATTAAATCTCAAAATACAGTCAGCTACCAAAATCTCTGAGAGGTTTCTAGAATCATCCTTTTCTCTGAATTCCTACTTTTTCCCTAGGCCAGCCAGGGTCTGAACCATCTCCAATGTAAAGGACTTCAAGCTCCCTTACCTCAGGCTTTCCTGTTATGAACTGGGGGGTTGGGTTTGGGTCTGGGAAGAATAAGACAGAACAATCCCATGTCAAATGCAAGCACAAGGCAGTCAAGGGAGTATTAGGCAGTTGGTTTAAGAAATGGGGAGGTGACAGGGCTGGAATGACAGGCGCAAACCCCAGAGGCCCCAACTCGCTTCTTTGAAGTAAACATTTTTTTTTCAACCATTTCTTTAGTGTGAGTTTGTTACCAACACTTTCAATGTCAAATTTTAAAATGAATTACACAGGCGAATATTTTCTGTCCCCAATATTTGAATAAAATGGCATATATTCATTGCCTTTTGGAATCTAATATCTGCATAAAGATTCTTGGCTCGCCTGAAAAACTATTCCTTCTTGAGCTAAGAATTGTTTTGCTGTTGCTCCTGGGACATCATAATACTTATGTCTACCTCTTTACAAGCCCTGCACTTAGTAGGTGCTCAGTACATCCTGGCTGGAGTAGCATCCTGGTCTCTGTGTATTGCAACAGGACAGATGGAATTTATCTTTTACTTCCCATGTGCTTTCTTCTCTTACATTTCCCAGGTTTGTGTGTGTGTGTGTGTGTGTGTGTGTGTGTTTTCTTGTCACTTTCCCCCTCCCTTCCCTCCAAATTCTTTGAATTCCATTCCTTACTCAAGCTTCTTTTAAAACGAGGCTTTGTTTAAAAGCAGTTGTTCTGACTGCCTAGCCTTTTAAACCACCAGAGAGCCAGAAAAATGTCTCCAGCTCTATGTGTATCTCAGGGCAGATGGACCACTTTAGACTGTGTCCTTGATTGATAGAAGAAAGCACCAACTATGGGGTGATCAATATGTGTTGACTTAATTCTTTTGTTCTCCCTCAGGGATCTTGGTGAGCATTTTACACAACTGGGGCACCATTTAGGAAATTGCACGGTGCCTAAAAGAATAACTGTGCCCTGCAAAGGGCCCAATGTATGCACTGGGGGCTGAGGGGAAATTAAACAGTCCAAAGCAAATCAAATCTGGAGTGAGTAGCGGGAACTTGTGTGCATGGAAACAAGGTACATCATTTTTAAATAGGAGTGGAAGTACCAGATTGTTGTTGAAAAAGGATGTATTTCAAAAGCCCTTTGAAGAAACTATACAAAGGTGTTTTTCTCTGTCATAATCTTGTTTGTGAGTGCTAGAAATTCTGATGAAAGGGATAGACTTTCTCAGTGTAACTGAATTGATTGATGCATAGATTTTAAGACCCAGGGCTGACACTCTTGCTAATTCTTAATATTTCATTCATGTGTTGATGATGCGCTGAATGATTCTGGTAGCGGCCTGCATTATAAATCACTCTCTGGTTTTGAGAATTATAAATTCCTTCCTCTCCATCCATTTTCAAAATACACATCTTTTAATCAACAAAACATTGGCTTGAAGGTTCCGGGAATGTCTGACAAATGCACAGGCTGAAATGAGTTAATTTGTGAAAGCAAAAGAGGTTTTATACGCTCTGGCTGCTAAAGACAAACGACTAACCTACAGCATCTTTTTAAAAAAAGGGTACATCAATAATCTTTAGGGGTTAATGGGTCACAGCAGCTACTTTCCTGATTAAAAATGGTTAAATGTGACCGATTCTCAATGCTTCATCTTTAAATGAACTTGGAATTTTATCATTGATTAGCTTTTTAAAGCCCTGAGGGAGAAATTTTAAAATGGTAGTAAAAAATATTTTTCTTCAGATGAAAATGGCTTTGTGATATTGCCCAAAGTCACACTTTGAAAATCCGATTGAGGGGTGGTAAGCACTTAAGGTCTGGGGTTGCTGACCACTGTAACCCTGAGCTGTTACAAGGCAAGGGGTTGCTAGGAATGTTCAGTGTCCATTGGTTAAAGCTAGTAGAAATGGCAGATTTTCAAAAAATGGGCTTGGGATGGCACTCAGATTGTATGGGGAGACAGAAGACTTCTCGGGAAGTGGAAGTCACACAGGCTTGGCAAGCGTGCGTGCTCTCAGATGTTTATTCATGGTGGCATTGCTGGGAGGGGCTCTTATGGATTATGGGATGGGGGCTGAAGCCTTCTTAGTAGCATGCTGGGGCTGCTAACTCAGCGGATGAGTACCTGTGTCATCCTTAGTAAATTAAATAAAATGACTCAGCATCCATTTTTGAAGATGTTATTCTTAAGATAAAGATTCTAATAACCATCGGTAACATTGAATGTGTGCTTCCTAAGCATTTTTTATTGATTCTAGAGAGATAGGAAGGGAGAGAAAGAAAGAGAGAAACATGGATTTGTTGCTCCACCTATGTACACATTCATTGGTTGATTCATACATGTGCCCTGATGGGGGCTCGAACCCACCACCTTGGCCTCTAGGGATGATGCTCTGACCAACTGAGCTACCCGGCAGGGTCTTGCTAATCACTTTATATGGTGTCTTTCTAACAGCCTAATGAGGCAAATAATATTAAGTTCATTTTATAAATGAGAAAACAGAGGCACAGACAGCGCAAATGATTTTTGCAAAGTCACAAGGCTGGAGCCCCAAACTGAACTGAGGGAGTCTGAGTCCAGAAGCCATGCAGTCCCCACAACACCAGGAACGTCACCTCTTTAAGACAGAGGCACCAACAAACACAACTTGCAGTGAGCCCTGGGCAGCGAGACTCTGGCAGAAGTTCTGGTGATGCAAGTACGAGGGGGGAGGAAAGAATGATGATGCTAAACAGCATGCAGTCAAAATGAAGGTTAACAAGCTCTTTCCCTCTACCAGAATTTAAATAAAGCCAATCTCAAAATTTAATTTCAAAGGGGAAGTGCCCGACAGAAGCGAGCATGTTATGAGTTTTCCAAATAATGTCAAACTAGTGGGGTTCATTTGTCAAGATTCATGGTTTGTTATTTAATAACAGGAAAATGAACTGGCTTGTAGATCATCCTAAACAGCTGATTCATTTAGTGTGCTTTGTTAATATGCCTCATTTTTCAAGTTTGAAAAGTGAATCAAGCGGGTCCTCCTACATTCTTGTAAAATGTGCGGTGTGTGCGTGTGAAGGTCTGGAGAGAAGTTCATTGTCTTTTTTACCCCCTAGCTATTCTGGATGCAACCTGGAGAAGGTGTTTTTGCTTTTTTTAACAGAAAGCATTTGGTATGTTCAATAACTGCTGTTCACACATCAGTGGAGTAAGGTAAATCATTAAGAATCACGTTTTATACAGTGTCAAACTACATTAGAACCATTGGCTAAAGGCAGGGCTGTGACGTTTATGCACTGGCCAGGTAATTTTAAATCGGGGTTCTCAATCTTGGCGCTGCTGACATTTTAGAAAGAACAGTTCTCTGCTGTAGGTGGCTGTCCTGTGCATAGTAGAATCTTTAACAAAACCCCTGTCTTCTACCACTAGAGGCTAGTTGTTCTACCCACTCCTCCTGATGTGGCAACCAAAAATATCTCCAGATATCGCCAAATGCTCCCTAAGGGAGTGCAATTGCCTCTGGTTGAGAATCACAGCTTTAAACAGATCCAGCCACTCTCTTTGAAGGACCAATACGGTATCCCCCTTGATTGATGATACTAACCAATAACCTAAAAATGATTTCCTTGCAACACCGTACAAAGTTCTATTTCTAACCCCTAAGTACCCATGGCATCACCTCCCCAGGCCTCCACCCCCTGCAACTAAAATGGCGATATCCTACATATCGTTTCCAAGCAGAACAGGGCTGGAAACATAACTCTTTTACAAAGAGAATTTTAAATATTTTTTTGTATGCAATTCCCCTTGGCTGGGAATCACAGAGCCTTGATGCCAAACTGCAGTCAATTCTATTCCTGGCATGTGGTTGCTGGCAGGATCCTGAAGCAGTTGGTCTGGTGGTTTTGGAGTAGCCTTGGACTCCATCATGCAGCACTCTGCTATGCTGATGGGCTCCTCAATTTTGTTTTTATTCATCATCAGTGCAATAGAATTTGTACTCTTTTATCCATTCAAGGGTAAAGCCCTGGATAAATCTCTCCTGGGATTGGCATGCCGACTCTCCCACTATCCAAAAATGAATATAAACCACATTCCTGTCTTAAATCATACATTATTTAGCCGGCATGTACACATGTAATCCATTGCTCAGTGGATAACGCTGTTGCAGGCTATTGGATTCCTCTCCCAGACAGTGGCATTTCCATATAACCTTGCTTCTGTAGACCTCTCCTCTAGTATCAACACATGAACGAGTGGACATGGAGAAAACGGTGGGCATCACTGCAGAGTTTAGAACAGCCTCAAATGAGGGTGAATATGAATATTGTGCATGCAAGCAATAACAAATGCAGCTAAATTAATATCTAAGGCAAGCCATGCAATTTTAGCCAGAATTTCATGAACCACATACATTACCGCTTTGCAATTTCATACTAGGCAATTGCCTCTCCATTATGTAGAATATGACTATAGAAAACAATTGTTTCAATTACGCCTTTTATAACAGAGTTTGGTAAAAACCTGTCTCACAGCTCTGATATGGAAATGAGCAATAATGGACAAAATTCCGTACAAAAGGCAATCATTTGCACATTCTCCTCCAACTGGTCTAGGTAATAGCTACTGTCAACAGTGGTAATATGGTGCTTGAGGGCTCCAGATTGCCTGCTGAGAATCCTGCTTTGCCACTAACTAATAACTTAAAGCTCTAGTGAGAAGACACAGAGATGATGATGATCTCACCTCACAGGACTGTTGTAAGGTTTTTACTATATACATGACATATAAAATATTTAGCACAGTGCCTGACACAGTCAGTACTCAATAAATATTTTTTGTTCCTATCAATTGCATCATCATCATCATTATCATGAGGCAGATCTGTAAAATAAACATTTGCTCTTTAAGTCCTAGTTGGACTAATTGACCTTTAAGGGAAAACTAAAAGAGCCAACCATTTATTTTTTAAGATGGGAACCACTGTTCTTGAGATGAACTCATGTCATTAGAACTGTGGTTTGCCATTTTCATCAAGAACCAAAATGCAATAACTAAGCAGTGGTGAAACCATCACTGTGGAGGAAATGGCTAATTAGTTTCAAGGTATTTACAACTCACTGCCAGAGTTTTATTAAAATTCTGTTAGGATGAGATTCACTCTCGCTCTAAATATTAGGTTTGGGAAACCTCAGTAGATTGCGTAATTACACATTGCTCTGTACTATTTACAAATAGGCTTAATCTAAAGTCATTGAATTCCATTCAGAGGCTTAGATATTAAGTGACATGTTTAAATGCATGTACTTGAAGACACAAATAAATTACTGTAAGCACCTATAAACCAATTTCGTTAATATGTTTACAAGCTAGAGAAGAATGGCTGTTATAATTGATGCCAATGGGCTTTTATCAAGATAGCTCAGTTTTCCAAATGCCACTGACATCCTGTCTTTGCCTAACTCTTGTCCATTTGGCCAACTCTGGATCTTTTTAATGAAAAACAAAATTAAAAAACTTCAAAATACGAGGTGCTTGTGGCATTAGTTTAAACTTTGAAAATAGCCCACACAGTTCATGATTCTAATATTGATAATTATTGGTTGTTCCTGAAAAAAAAAAAAAAGCCATGATTGGTTCCCTAGGTAGAGAGTACCATGTCTGCTATACTGTAATAGTAATAGAATTCTCCAGAAATACCAAAAGTTACTATAATCCCTGTTTAACACTCCTATTGTTTTGTGTCTCTCCTCCCCTACCTGCCAGAATACTTTAGAGATCCACTCAAATGACTGATTTACAATGGGCTAGAATAACTGGGAAAGAGTGACAATCCAGAACAGGTCACCATGAATGAACTGTTGGAGATCTCTGGGCTCACCAATCGTCAGCATCTCAATTCAGAATGCAATTAGAAATAAAAAGGAGATCTTGTGAAGAGTAAAACAATTACACTTGAGTCCCATTATTGTACCTTGTATGTTTACTTAAATTTTTAGTTTCATTTTCCCCCATTATCTCTATCTTTGACTCTCTTCCTAGCTGTTTTATAATCTTCTGTGTTTCACAGTCCAATATACTCTTTATTTTCCTACAATTACAATCACTCATAATGCCAGCAATGAACTCCCTTCCATTTATCATGCATGCTGGCCTAAAATGAATGAAGACCAATAGATGTAGCCTAAAGAACTCTGCCATCAGATATGTTGACATAATTTTTAATGCAACTAAATGTACACATGCAAAGTTTTCTCCTTCATTCTTGAAAATTGATATAATAAGCTACAATTCCACTCAAAAGACTAATTTTCCTGTTAACCAATCATATTACTGATTTGGTTACTTATAGCTAATGAGCGATCTAAGTAAATGATTTTCTTTCAAACTATCTAGAATAAAAGCATAATGTGCTAATTAAACTGGATAGCTGAACAGCGGAAGGACTGTCTGGATGACCTACTGGACCATGCTGGGGCTGCAAGGGCCGACCCCCTTGCACAAATTTCATAAAATTACAGTGAATAATGGATCGCCAATCAGAGCAACAAATGGTATAAGGCTTTTTTTGGTCTACTGAATAACTGTGTCCAATTACATCACAAATTTTTTATGAAAGCGAATCTGTGTTGACTGAGGAGCAATGCAATAGTTGCGTAAATAGCATTAAAATCAAATTGAATTTCCTTGTCCAAGCTTTCATCCTACCTTCATTATGTCTCTCTAACTCATATTTAACTGTTTCCTTTTCTTTCACAGTGCTCATTCATCTTTCATGCCACATCGTAGTCACATTTGCATCTACACCCTATTTTCTTTTCTTCCACCTGGAATGCCTGGGCTCCATTTCTATATATTATTCTAGGATGGCTAGAAAATTTATCTTACAAACACTTTTTAGAACTAAAGAGGAACATAATAATTAAACCAGGATACAAGGTACGACTTGAGATTTTTCCAAAGCAAATCAGAATATATGGTCACCCGATTTATAAATTACTTTTTATTTATTTAAATCTCAATCATTCCTCAGGGGTCACCTAAAATTCTATCCCATTTTACTGCTTTATGTGTTTATTACTTTAGAACTATTTAATATCCATCTCCCTTTCAGTTCCTACATCATTAAAAATCTACAAAAGATCTAATCTAATAAAAGAGTAATATGCAAATTGACCCTCACTCTGTTATACCCACAAGCCATGCCCACATGCCATGTCCACCAACCAATGAGGAACAAATATGCAAATTAACTCAACTAAGATGGCAGCAGCCACAGAGCTAGAATTGCCCCGGGAAATGGAGGAAACCAGGGCCCTGCAGGCCCTGAGCTCTACTCAAGGCTACAAAGTTTCAATTATAGAGGATAAACAAACTCCAGATATCTGCAGGACTGGGACCTTGGGTTGACAGGGGCAACCCAGGTTTTGAGCGGGAGGCCAAGGCAACAAAGTTTCAATTATAGAAGTTAAATAAATCCCAGATACCTGCTTCCAGCCAGGCACCCCAGTAGGGACCTGAACCCCAAAGGGGCTGTGGGGAGCCTGAAATGGACATCAGCCCCTCACCTAGACTGGCCAGGAATGCCAGCAGGTGGACATACCCCAAGGGACCCCCAAACTGCAAGAGGGCACAGGCCAGGCTGAGAGATCCCCCTCCCCATGACTGCACAAATTTTTGTGCACTGGGCCTCTAGTTATAAATAATACAAACAGCAATGGCTCGTGTTTGTTGAGCATGTATTGTATGTTAGGCACGGTTCAAAGAGCTTTATACTAATCAATTTATTTAATGACCTCAGAACTTCTGGAGGTAGGTACTCTTATCATCCCCATATAGAAATTGAGAATAGTAGATATGGAGACTCAGGGAGGTTGAATGATTTTTTAAGGTTTTGCAACAACTCTGAACCATATCCAGGACCTGAAGTTAAGCAGTCTTCACTCCAGTTAATTCTACATTTAACTGTAGATATGTGTAGTCTGATACAGTAGCCACTAGTGACACTGACTACTTAAATTTAAATATAATTAATTCAAATGAATTAAAATAAAAAATGAAGGTCCTTAGTTGCACTAGCCACATATTCAAAAACACATGGCTACTAATGCTATATTGGATAGGCAGTCAGAACATTTCCATCACTACAGAAAGTTCTACTATACAATGCCATGTAGGTCATTCGTACAACTACAAGGCATCATCTCGCCACACCATAGAACACATCTACAGTATCTAAATATGCTGAGCAAAATAATGGTCACAATGTCTAGGCTGCTATTTAAAGATTTTCTTAAGGCAATTGATCTCCTTTGAGTAGAGTTACTATTTAAGTGGTTTTTCCTTCATGATGGGGTCTAGATTTTTACCATGTGAAATTTCTCTTTCAATTGATACCTCACCAGGCCCAAAGTGGACATTAATAAAAGAGATTTACAGGAAATAAACTCTAATCTGTGGAAGAAACAGAATGGATTTTATTGGTTTTCAGCCAGTAACAATGATTTCATCGGTACTGCAAAATCATTAAATACCAAGAAAAGAGAGCAATTGAGATAAACTGCTGCTAAAGAATAAATGTCTCTGTTTTAGGTAGAAAAGCATCTTGCCTGGGTTGGAAGCTCTGTATTTTCAATATTATATCAACTACTTTACGATGTGCATCTACCTTGGGATGTGCATCTACCTGCACATCCCAAAAGAAGAGCTCCTTTCTCTCCCTACCCCTATGTAATATGTTATTCTACCAACCTTATTTCTCTCTCTACTGAATGAAGGCAAAACAAAAAGAAAAATCAAAAAAAAAGAAAGAAAGAAAAGAACAATGCTTTCTTACAGTGAACTACTGGGTCAGTTGAGAATATTCATAAACAACAATCTATATTCCATGACATAAAACAGTTGTGATGTTTTATTAGCCAATTCATTCATTTCCTTATTGATGCAGCAAAATTAAATGTGGACCGAACCTATGCTTTGGAAGTTCTAAATATGAAATACTTAGAGTACAAAACACAATAATTTTCTCAAAAACAAAACAATGTTAGAGCACAGATCAAAATGTGACAGCAATTAATAGATGCAAAGTAATTGCTTCATTATGAAAATTGGAAGGAGCATTTGCACAGATAATTTTCTGTGAATATATTTTCAACATTCATTGTAATTTGGGCCCTGAGATTATAACTATGTGAATAAATTAATGCCCAGGGGTTTAAAAAAAGAAAGATCAGGCAATAAAATGACTATTGGGCATTTAATATTGTTATCAATTTACTACATTTTTAAATAAGAAGCTCATGCAATATTTATACATTCAAAATTATTTTTCTCATAATTATAAACCTCTATAAGGACTCCTTTATCAGCATATTTTAAGTCAATCCATCTTGGACCTTAGAGAATCTCCAAAACAGTATGAATATATCCAGTTTTTTGATGTATCTTCTCTGTACTGTGATTACTGGAGATTCTTTTGCCCAGTGTAATTTTCCATAATCAGGAGAATGATTTATCCCCAATGATAAGACAGTTCTATTTTCCTTCTCCAAGTTACTTTTGTTCTTATAAAATTAGTGATGGAGGCTTCTGAGACTTGCAAGTAAAGAGAATAGTATTTGCCTAGACCCTCCAAAGCCTCAAGGAGTTATTGTTATTGGAACCAAGAGCATAGATGTTGAAGCCACACTACCCAGGTTCAAATCCTGCTTTCCCATTTATTGTCTGTACAACCACAGGCAAATTATCTCATCTCTTTTTCTTCAGTCTCTTCATTTGTAAAACTGAGGATAATAACTACCTTAGAAAATTGTGTAAAGCACTGAGAATAAAATCTGGAACACAATCTATTGGTGTCAGTTATTATTCTATAAATCCTAAAGCATTATATAATACTCCTTGTAATCATGACATTAATGTTCTTTTGAGTAAGAGGTATATTGGTTAGTCCAGTGAATGATCTAGCAAACTCTGATTACCTGTATTAAATGAAATCTTACAATACAAAGTAAAATGCCCCTTCATGTTTGTCAAACACATTCTCTAGATTATAAAGAAACTAGAGGCCTGGTACATGAAAATTCATGCATTGGAGTGGGGGAGGTCCCTCAGCCCAGCCTGCCCACTCTCACAGTCCAGGAGCCCTCAGGGGTAGGAGGTGACCTGGCAGTCAGGGAAAGGCAACGCCTCAGCCTCATCACACCTCTGCTGCTGCCACTGCCAGCAGCAAAAGCCTCAGCCGGCCCTGGTTACCTAAGGCTCAGGGGGCCCTGGGCGGCTGGACAGCTGCCATCTGAGGCTTGCCTGTGCTTCAGGGAGGCCCTGAGCAGCTGGGCAACTGACATCTTAGGCTTGCCTGTGCCTTGGGCTGGCCCTCAGTGGCTGGGGGGCTGAGGGTACTGGGGAACTCTGGAGACAGGCATGCTGAGTGGCCAGGCCCACCTGGGGGTAGGTCCGGCATTGCTGCACACCTGTCGCCCTGGCAGGGCTGGGGGAATGGGCGTTGCCATCTTGTGGCTGTGGGTGCCACCATCATTGAAGGTGGACAGTCAATTAGCATATTCCCTCCTTATTGGCTGTGGGCACTGTCACCTTTGCAATGGTGTGAGGGTCAATTAGCATATCCCCTCTTTATTAGACAGGATGTCAATCTTCAATGAGACATTAGGCTCAGTTAGTACTATTTTAGCTATTGCCACTAATTATCTCCAGATATACTGATGGCAAGATCCTCAGAAGAATTAAAAAAACACACACATAAACTTTCATAGGGGAAATTATTCTTAGAGTATGTAAACTAAGGAAAATTATCTATAAATTGTACAAGTACTTAGTTAAGTAAGATATGTCACTGCCAACTATATCTTATTCTTCTGATAAGTGGGAAAAGCTTATCAGTTAAATAATACACTAACTACTAAATGTCCATGCCCTTACCTAAAAGGACTTTTATATACAGAAAATAAACTAGACCAATTTCAGAGTTTCTAACACTAAAAATAATTAGTTTTTGAAAAATTGCTCTAACTGGTTTGTCTCAGGGGATAGAGTGCTAGCCTATGGACCAAAGGGTTCCATTTTCGATTCTGGTCAAGAGCACATATCCGGGTTGCAGACTCGATCCCCAGTAGGGGTCATGCAGGAGGCAGCCAATCAATGATTCTTTCTCATCATTTATGTTTCTATCTCTCTCTCCCCCTCCCTTCCTCTCTGAAGTCAATAAAAATATATTTTACAAAATATAAAAAATAAATAAAAATTGCTGCCCTGAAAGGAGATTTTGTGGATAAACAATAGCTTCAACTTTTTATTTCAGCTTAATTATTGCCCTAATTTATAACAAGTTGTATGATATGTGTCCTAGGGTAACTAGAAAATAATTTATTATATAAAAATGAAATAATCATACATTTATACAGTCCAAAGTACTTACTATACATTTCCAATATTGCAGAGAATGACTTGGTTTGGTTTGGTTTTGCTTCAGTTTAGAGTATCATGTGTAACTGGACAAACAGAAATCTAAACTATAATCCCCAAGAGTTTTCCAATAGTCACTATCCTCTTCCCCACCCCCACCCCAAAGAAGCCTCAGTGACTGTTGTATTCGGTGGAATGTTAATTGGCTGGAATGGGGATCAAAAGAGAAAACTGACTCAGAATAAGCACTCTGTTGGTATTCCAGGTCTCAGAAATAACAAAGAAAAACAAAACAAAACCTTAATGTATGGCTTTGCTGGTTTTGACATGTAAATACTTCTACTTGGCTGCTTTTTAACCTACTAACAGTTCAACATCTGGCTCAGGACAATTCTGAGAAGTTAGCCGTGAGCACAAGAGAGAAGAGCAAGCTCCAGGCCCCCATTGTAGCACAAAATGGATGTGGCCACAGGGGACATGCTTGCTATTCAAACATCCTATAGGACATACAGAAAGGAGAGGGTTTAAATGCATGAGTAGTAAAGAAGCAGCTAGGAACATATCCAGGGAAGGCAGAATAAATATTTTTGGTGGCTCTGTGTCCATGGCTAGGCTGCTACGACCAGAGGAGTGTGAGGGCAGACAGAATAATTTAATAAATCCCCATGATCTAATGGAGAAATAGCACAGGGCGCACCAGAATTTCTTAAAGAAAGATGGGACTAAGAGACCCTCTCTGTTCATTAGCCCACAGAGAGCTCCTTGAAAAGAAAGAATAACTATGTCATTGTTCCTTGCAGTACAAACATGCAGGGCCCACTTTAAACTCTTTGAGGGAAGACCAGTAACACAAATCATCTGATCACATCTTAAGCAAAGTCAAAACGGAGACCTAAGAAGCCAAGCAGAGACAGCAGACATCACAAAAACAAAAATTACAGCAGATACTACTGGAACAGCGATAAAAGCTGCATCCTTGAAATCACAATAATGGTAGTTTTATAAGTATTCCTTAAATGAGGAAATAATAGCATTAACTTACATGTATAATATAAAACACATCATACCCTTCTGCTTGTAACCAACATCAGACAGAACACAAAACTTTGGCTGATAATGGGTAGTAAGCAAATTTTTCAAATTTACTAACAGGGATAGTGTAGCAAAGCAGCCTAGAAATATAGCTCCTTATAGTAAAGTATTTCTTTTCCATAGATAGATTTCCTGAAGCTGCCTATTTTAAGAATTCCTGCCCAGAATTTGGATGTGAAGGATGGATCTAACTAAAGAAAAGTTATATCAAAGAAAGTCCAAAGGCTTCTAATTTTCAGATAACCAACACAAATTTAACCCATGCTGTACAACACTTCCAGAATCAAACATATACAGTCACTCCTGCATAACTATGTTTTGGTCAGTGATGGGCCACATATACAATAGTGATCCCATCTCTATATATAAAAGCTAAGCGACTAGAATGATGGAACAAATGGAATGACTGGTCACTATGACACGCACTATGGCAGCCAGCCATCCTGATTGGGTCCCCAATTGGCCCTTCCTAACTCCTGCATCCCCTCCCTCCTGCTGGCCTGGCCTGATGGCCCCCATCGGGGCAGGCTGGCCCCCCCACCTATGCACAAATTTGTGCACTGGGCCTCTAGTAAAATTATAATGGAGCTGAAAAATTCCTATTGCCTAGTGATGCTCCAGCCTGTGTAATATAGTGCCAAGACTGCAAAAATCAATAAGGCTGTGGTTGAGATGGCAAAGATCTTTAACTTGGGTGTGGATGGGGAGGACATTGAGGAGCCCTTAGAGATGGTTCCTGAGGAATTGACTAGTGAGGAGGTGTTGGAACTGGAATAGGAACACATAGCTGAAGAAGAGATGAGAGGGAAGGTGACTCCAGGAGAAGAGAAAAGAAGAATCCTTAAGAAAATGCACAGGGAAGGGGTTAGCATAAGCTTTTTCAGACCTCAGCAAGCTTCTTAACAAAGTTTGAAAACCTGGACCCCGATAGCAAAGTGTTTTCAGTATTAAGGAAGACTTCTTAAAATATAAGTATCAGAAAGAATAGAAATAAGGACTACTGTGTGCATTATCTGCTTACATGCAAATCTGTGAGGATGAAAGAAATGAGGCAAACCACTACCATGTGCATGTTTCTGAAAACAGTGACACCTCCTCAAGAAGAAGGCATTGATACTGTAGGAGAGGTCAGCTCCAAGTGTGATACTGCCCTGAAGACCTTGCAGTGGGTCACAAGGTGGAGGTGGAAAACAGTGATCCCGATGATCCTTCCCACGTGTCTAATGTATGTTTGTGTCTTAGTTTCTAACAAAAAGTTGAAAAAGTAAAAACAAAACACAAAAGCTTATAGAATCTATAATAATAAAAGTGTAATATGCTAATTAGACTGGACAACCTTCCGGATGAAGCTGGGACTGCGGGGGAAGCCCGGGTCCCAAATGCTGGAGGAAAGCCAGGGTCCCAGGTGCCAGAGGGAAGCTGGTGCTGGCAGCCAGGGAAAGGAAGGCCTATTCTTGCACAAATTTCGTGCATCGGGCCTCTAGAAAGGAAATAAAGAAACTGTTTCTGTACAGCCAAACTTTATAAAAAGTGCATAAAGTAAAAACATTATAATAATCGAAGGTTAATTTATTATTGAAGAAAGAAAAACATTTTAAAATAAATGTAGCTAGCCAAGTGTTCATAGTCTACAAAGTGTACAGTACAGTATAGTAATGCCCTAGGCCTTCATACCCGCTCACGGGCACACACTGACTTACCCAGAGCAACTCACCGGTCCGGAAGCTCTGTTCACAGACAGTACCACATGCAGATGTACCCTTTTTATCTTTCCCAGAGCATTTTTACTGTACCTTTTCTAGGTTTAGATATGTGTGTGTATGTGTGTGTGTGTGTGTGTGTGTATAGCATTGTGTTACAATTTTCTATAATATTCAAACATAATGTATAGGTTGCAGTATAGAAGCAACAGGCTATACCATACAGTCGAGGCATGTGCTAGGCTATACCACCTAGTTTTGTGTAAGTACATACTGTGATGGAGGATATCACCCAAAACATTTCTCAGAACATATCCTCATCAATGATAGATGACTGATTAGAATTCATGCAAATTCAACAATATAAAAGCTAAATATTATTAAGGAAATATTTTAAAAGATGAAGTGTAACCAATGACAATTGCTACTTTAAATTCTAAAGAAACACATCTAGAGAAACAGTCCATGCAGGTGAAGTCAGCATAAAATTCTCAGCACATATAATGGCAGGATAGAAAGCAAATGAAAGATGAACTTGATATGCACCAAAATGTGGTCTATATTTGTTTTTATTAAAGTATGAGAGAAAACAGTGCCTGTGCACAATGCTAATTCTTATAGAATGCCTGTTTATTTTATTGTAAGCTCTGTTCTTCTTAACAAACAAAGAGCAACATATTTTATAGCTCACGGTGATCATTTTACGTACCAGAAAGAATAGAAATGAGGACTGATGTGGACTGGTCAAGTTATATCACTAGAGTTCTCAACAACAATAAATGAAACTAATTTTATTGCTTGTTCTTGTGGTTTGCAGGAATAGGTAATAATAACGATAAAAATAAAATGAGAGAAGGGAATAACAACATAAAACTTTCTACCACAGTGATGACTTTTACTCAGATGAGTTATGGTCTATCAGTAGATTCATATTTAAGACTTTTATTTTATTTTTTTGCACCAGGGTATTTTTTTATTCAGTGGGAAAAGGCATCCACCGGTGTTATGCTATGATTTCAGGGAGGAAAATCAAGATTCCTGAAGTGTGAACCACAGTACGGAGTGGAATGCAGGAGCATGATAACCTAGCACTCCCACCACTGGCCAAGAAGCACTCTTTGCAATATTATTACAAAATTCTACAATGTTGACTCGCCCTGAGGCAGGCTGTGCTATATGTAAAGGCATGTTTCCTTTCATGGATTCCACGAATCATTCATTTCCATCAGTACTAAGGTTTTTGGCAAGGCCAGTTCATGTCATATGTTAGCAATTTGTAAAGGCAGACAGACAGACATGTCTATTCTTGGCTACCAGTTTCTGTTATGGACACAATCTATCATCTATGCAAGAACACAGACAATGGCAAAAAAAAGATGTGTGTTTTGAACATATTTTTCCTTATTAGAAAACTGAAAATGGCATGACCCAAAGTGTTCCATTTTCTTTGATCTACTTGAAATACCTGGCAGGTCAAATAGAGACTTGTTTATGAACAGAATAAAAATGGAAGTTATGGTTGTAGCTAACATGCTACCTCCACTGACCAATCAATATCTACAGGTCTTGCCCAGCCAGTGTTGCTCACTGGTCGACCCTATGAACCAGGAGGTCATGGTTTGATTCCCAGTCAGAGTACATATCAGGATTGCAGGCTCGATCCCCTGTAGGGGGGTGTGCAGGAGACAGCCAATCAGTGATGCTCTCTCACCACTGATGTTTCTATCTTTTTCTTTCGCTTCCTCTCTGAAATCAGTTATATATATATATAATATATGCAGGTTTTATCCTTACCTAATCTCACAGATTTTTTTCTTTATTGAAGACACAGAGAAAATGGGGGAAATTAGGAAAATGATAACTGACTTTCAAATTTATCCTTTATATAAACTTAACTTTCAATGGGTAGTCTTCCTGTGTAAAATAGAATGCATCTTATTTGTTCTTTTATAAAATAGTATAAAGTAATTAGTTTACATTTGTTTTGCTGGCAATGGAGTATTGAGAAATGGTGGACAGTTTCCATTAGCCCTACTTCAACATTCTTTGTGTACTCCTGCAAATACTTTTCTTAATGAAACCAGTTATAAATTCCTGAAACTTTCTAAGTAGAATAATGTTCCATATAAAGATATTTCTGACCTTATATATAGTCTACTACAATTTTCATTTGAGCATATATTTCTGATTTGAATCAGTTACATAGTCCTACTTAAATATATTTCTTAAATACTATGCTATCCAGAAACTGGAACTTTTTTATATAAATATATTTTTATTGATTTCAGAGAGGGAGAGAGAGATAGAAACATCAATGATGAGAGAGAATCATTGATTGGCTGCCTCCTGCATGCCCCACACTGAGGATCAAGACTGCAACACAGGTATGTGCCCTTGACCGGAGTTGAACCAAGGACATTTCAGTCCACAGGCCAATGCTCTATTCACTGAGCCAAACCAACTAGGGCCAGACACTGAAACTTTTTAACCTGAATTTGGGCATAGGGTATTAGGGAATACTAATATAACATTCTACTAATTAGGATATTACAGAGTACAGCTAGATGAATAAAGATAAAACGGCTGAATACCATGAAAGTTGAGAGACACAAATGCTGTCTTCTCCCATTCAGCCCTTACAATAAAATACCATAGACTGGGTAGTTCATAAATAACAGAATTTTATTTCTCGCAGTTTTGAAAGCTGGAGTTTCAAAACCAGTGCGTCAGCATGGTCAGGTGAGGATCCTGTCCTGCATCTGAGGTTTCTCATTACACCTCCCCTTAATGTAAGGGAGGTCTCTTTTCATAAGACTACTAATCTCATGAGGGCTCCACTCTCATGATCTCAGCAGCTCTCAAAAGCCCTGCCTCCTGATACCATCACATAGGATTTTAACATGTGAACTTCTGGAGAGTCACAAACATTCAGGACACAGCAGAATATTAATCCTTCAATTGTCTTCATGGATGAGTCAGGAGTTAAGATTATGTACTTGATTATAAAAGTTAAGGTCCATCCTGTGCTCCCCCCCTCACCAAAATGTAAGGACAGGTACTTAAAACTTATACAACTTTAGAGATTCCTTAAGAAAAATTAAGTAAAATTTATAAAATAGTTATAAAAATGAACATTATTTAGAATCAACAAGGAGGCTGCAATAAGACATTTACTTTAAAAAGCTGATATATAAAATATCAAAATTGTTGAAAAAAATCATAAATTTCTCCCACTTCAAAATAATTTTCCCTCTTTATGTGTGCATGTGTGTAGACGGGAAGGGTCTGCATATTCTTTAATTGCCTCATCAGATAGCAAGCATTTTATAATATTTTCCATACACAGAATAAAAAAATCATTTTGTTTGTCTCCTAGTGGTTGATAGAAATGCACTTTTTAAGAGTTAACAATAGTTTTTTTCTTCAGCTTCCACAACTCATTCACAGTAATAGCTTATAAATTGTTAGGATAGTAAATTTAGGGACCAAAAAATGGGAAAAGCTTTGCATAAAGTTACCTTTTGGCTATAGATTTTGCAAAGCCTTTTATTCTATACTAGGGGCCCGGTGCACAAAAATTTGTGCACTCGGAGGGTGGGGGGTCTCTCAGCCCGGCCTGTGCCCTCTTGCAGTCTGGGACACCTCGGGGGGGATGTCCACCTGCTTGGCATGCCTGGCCAGCCTGGGTGAGGGGCTGAGGGCCATTTTCAGGCTGTCCACAGCCCCTTCAGGGTTCGTGCACTGGGGGGTGGGAGGGCTGGTGAGTGCAGGCCTGGACGTTTCCCACCAGAGGGCC
>PVJC01027597.1:0-11129 GCA_004026665.1 Murina feae
CTCAGATGCGGCTGGGGGCAGGTCCCCAGTGGTCACACACACACACTCATACACACACAAGGTGCCTGGCAGACTGGGGCCATCATAGGACATCCACTGAGGGGTCCCAGACTGTCAGAGGGCACAGGCCGGGCTGAAGGACTCCCTCCACCCCGAGTGCACAAATTTTTGTGCACCGGGCCCCTAGTATTAATATAAACATTTATGTACCTAATCAAAGACCATAAAAATATATGAAGCAAAAACTGACAGAACTGAAGGGAGAAAACAGACGTTCTTCCATAATTAATAGCTGAGGCTTCAATACCCACTCACAATAATGGATAAAACAACCGGACAGAAAATAAGGAGATAAGGGAACTTGAAACAACACAATAAACTAGATATAACAGACTTTTACACAAGTCTCCCCAACTAGAGCACATATTCTTCTCAAGTGCACATGGGACATTTTCCAAGATAGACCGTATGTCAGCTTACCAATTAAGTCTCATATCATGCAAAGTATCTTTTTGGACCACAATAGATCAAGTAAGCAATCAAAAACAAAACTGGAAAGTTCACAAAATTGTGCAAATTAAATATATATTTTTAAACAACCAATGTATCAAAGAAGAAATCACAAAGGAAATTAGAAAACACAATATACCAAAATTTAAGAGACGCAGCAAGGCAATGCTCAGAAGGAAATTATTAGTTGCAAATACCTACCTTACAAAAAAAACATCTCAGTAACCTAAAAGTCCATTTTAAGGAACTGGGAAAAACAAACTAAACCCGAAGCTAGCAGAAGGAAGAAAATAATAAAGATCAGACCAGACCTAAATGAGAACAGAAAAACAGAAGAAAAAAAAACAAACTGAAAGTTGACCTTCAAAAACGTCAACAAAATTGACAAACCTATATAGTAAGATGGACTAATAAAAAAAGGACTCAAATTAATAAAATCAGATATGAAAGTGGGGAGCTTACTGATTTCATAGAAATAAATTGTTAATAATGCACTATTGACAATTATACAAACCAACTGGATAACCTAGGTAAAATAGACAAATTCCTAGAAACAAAACCTACCAAGACTAAATGATAAAGAAGCAGAAAATCTGAGGAGACTCGTAACTACTAAGGGGATTAAGTTATTAATAAAATCTCCCAATACAAAAGAACTCTGTACCTAATGTCTTCTCTAGTAAATTCACCGAATTCTTAGTTGAAGAATACCAATTCTTCTTAAGCTTTAATCATGGATGGTTGAAATAAAAACCAATTAATGTAATATATCACATCAATATAATAAAAGGAAAAATTAGAAGATAATCATTTCAATCAACATAATAAAAGGAAAAATTAGCACAATCATTTCAATTGATGATCAAAAGAAAAAGCATCTGACAAAATTCAACACCTTTCCTGATAAAAACACTCAACAACACAGGTACAGAAGGAAACTACCTACACATAAAAGCCACATATGAAAAACCCACTGCAAACATCATACTCAGTGGTAAAAGTTTTTCCTCTAGATCAGGAACAAGACAAGGATGCCTGCTTTTCACTTCTGTTCAATAGAGTACTGAATGTTCTAGCCAGAGCAATTCAGCAAACAAGACATAAAGCCATACAAATTTAAAAGGAAAAAGTAAAATTATATGTTTACATATGATATGATCTAGGATGTAGAAAACCCCAAAGATTCCAGAACAAAGGGTCATATCTAATAAATGAATTCAGCAATTAGCAGGATACTAAGTTAATTTACTAAAATCAGTTGTATTTCTATACACAAACAATGAATAATAAACTAGAGGCCCGGTGCACGAATTCATGCACGGGTGGGGTCTGGCCAGCCTGCCCGATGGGGGCTGATTAGGGCTGGGCCAGCGGAGGGGAAGGGCCAAAGGAGATTGGCTGGCCGGCCCCACCCCCAAACCTATTTAAAATTGCTCAAAGTAATAAAATACTTTGAAATTAATAAGGAGGTGAAAGACTTGTACAATGAAAACTAAAATAATACTGCTGAAATTAAAGAAGACATAAATGGAAAAACATCCAATGTTCACAGATTAAGAGACTTAACATTGTGAAGATGTCAATTCTATTGACAGTGATCTACGTATTCGATGACAATTCCTATCAAACTCCCAATGACAATTTTTAAAAATATATTTTAATAGATTTCAGAGAGGAAGGGAGGGGGAGAGAGAGACAGAAACATCAATGATGAGAATCATGATAAGCTGCCTCCTGTACATCCCATGTTGAGGATCGAGTCCTCAACCTAGGCATATGCCCTGACCAGGAATCAAACTGCAACTTCCTGGTTCATAGGCCATGCAAGCCGGGAACAATGACATTTTTAGTAGAAACAGAAAAGCCCATTCTAATTTTCAAGTGGAATCTCAAAGGACCTTGAAAAGCCAAAACAATCATGAAAAAAAAACAAAACAAAACAATCCGGAGTACTACCACTTTCTAATTTCAATACTTATTACAAACTTACATTAAAACTATGTGGTACTGGCATAAAGATAGACACAGACCAGTGGTACAGAATACAGTGCCCATAAATAAACCCTTACATTTTTGGTCAAATGATTTTTGATGAGGGTGCTAAGAACATTTAATGGGGATAAGTCTTTTAACAAGTGGTCCTGGAAAGAAATTGAATCTTTAACATTTGAAAAATTTAACTTAAAATGTATCAAGAATGTAAATGTAAGACCTAAGACAATAAAACTCTTAGAATAAAACACAGAATAGAAGCTTCACAACCCTAGATTTGGCAATGATTTCTTGGATATGACACCAAAGGCACAGATAACCAAAGGGAAAACAGACAAATTGGACTTAATGAAAATGACCCACAGACTGGGAGAAAATATCTGTGAATCATATATCTGGTAAGAAATTAATATCCAGAATATTTAGAGAGCTCCTAAAACTCAACAACTAAAACCTCAATTCAGAAATGGGTAGGGTATTGAATAGACATTTATCAAAAAACATACAGGAATGTCAATAAGTACATGAAAAGATGCTCAACTAATCACCAGGGAAATGCAAATCAAAACTACAATGAGATACCACTTTCTATCCATTTGGATGACTACTATCAAAGTAAAAAAAACAAAAACAAAAACATGTTGGAGATGTAAAATGGTGCAGCTCCTGTGGAAGCAGTATGGAGTTTCCTCAAAAAAATTAAAGACAGAATTACTATATGATCCAACAATCACACCCAAAAGAATTAAAAGCAGGGTCTCAAAGAGATATGTATATACCCATGTTTATAGCAGCATTGTTCACAATAGTGAACACAGTCATGTGAATAAATAAGCTGAATGTGATATATACATATAAATAAAAAAATTTTCAGCTTTAAAAAAAGCAAAATTCTGCAATATGCTACAACAGAAATGAACCTGAAGGATATTAACTGAAGGACAAATATTATATGATTAGAGGCCTGGTGCATGAAATTTGTGCATGGGGGCAGAGGGGTCCCGAGCCTGCACCCTGTCCAATCCAGGACCCCTCGGGGGATGTCAGACTGCTGGTTTAGGCCTGATCTCTGCAGCGCCCGCTGCCTCCTAACCACTCATCTACCTGCCCACCTGATCACCCCTAACAACTCTGCCTGCCGGCCTGATCGCCTCTGTCTGCCTGATCACCCCTAACCACTCTCCCCCGCCAGCCTGATTGCCCCTAACTACTCTGCCCTGCTGGCCTGATCACCCTAACTGCTCTATCTCGGCCTCCATCACCATGGCTTTGTCCAGAAGGATGTCCGGGAGATGTGTGGTCTATCCGGTCTCATTAGCATATTAACCTTTTATGCTAGAAGTATAGTTTGCACTTTGCCACTGAATATGCTATTATCAAGGTTAATGTATGACCCCAAACTAGTGGTCAGTTCTCAGCCCTCATCTTATTTGGCACTGTTGGGAGATATTTTGATCGTCACAACTTTTGGGGAGAGAGAAGGTGCTACTGGCATCCAATGGGTACAGGGAGTTAAACATCCTGTAATAAACAGGACAGCTCTCTTTTCCACGAATTTTTGGTCCAAATGTTAATAGTACTGAGGTTGAAAGTCTGGTCTAACCAAAGAGGGAGAAATCTATATAATTAAGACTGTTTGGACCTGGGAGAAGAAAATGGTGCAAGAGTAAAAATTAAGATTTCAAGCTGAGTTGATAAAAGAACGATGGTATAATTAACAGATACCCATAAGGAGGATGAACAGGTAATGGCAAGTAAGATGAGACTGAGTTTTGGAAATAGATACTTGAAAATAAACCTATATAGATATGTAAGTCCTATGAAGAGACAGCTGGGCAGATATACAGACTAATATAGACAGATGAGACCTATAGATATAGATATAGATTTGACAGTTGATAGTAAGAGTCTTAGGGCAGGACCTATTCAGCCTACTATTAGAAAAATGTGGACAGCCTGTATTAATTTTTGCAAATAGTTATAATGAATCAGATCTGTGTTTTAATCTTGGGCCTGTGTTAATTAGTCATGTGAGTTTGGAACCAAAATTTAATCTCTATCTTAAGTTTCCTAATCTAATCTAATAAGAGTAATATACAAATTAACCCTCACTCCGTTACACCTAAGCAACACCAGCCAATCAGAGCAACGATATGAAAATTAACCCAGCCAAGATGGCGGCCGGCAGCTATGGAGCTAGAGTGAACAGGAGACCAGTGATGGAGGAAACTGCCTGCCTAGGCCAGCTGTGGCCTCCACTCAAGGCAACAAAGTTTCAATTATAGAAGATAAATAAACCCCACAAACCTGCTTCCAGCCAGCCTCGCTGGAACCTTGGGTCAATGGGAGTTGTGGCCAGCCTGCAAACAGCCCTCAACCCCTCACCTAGGCTGGCCAAGCACTCCAGTAGGGACCCAAACCCTGAGGGGGCTGTGGGCAGCCTGAAAACGGCCCTCAGCCCCTCACCCAGGCTGGCCAGGCAGCCATGGGGTAAGGGTCCCCACTGGGGGGCTTGGCCAGTCTGCAAACAGCCATCAGCCCCTCACCCAGGCTGGCCAGGCATGTGAGCAGGTGGACATCCCCCGAGGGGTCCCAGACTGCAAGAGGGCAAAGGCCAGGCTGAGGGACCACACCCCGCCCCAAGTGCACAAATTTTTGTGCACTGGGCCCCTAGTCTTTAAATATTTTAAGCAGCACCATTCCTTTCTCCTAAGTACTCTATTACCTTATTTATGCATTCACACTCATTTTATATCTCTTCCTTTCTTTGTGGATATATTTATAAGGTATGTCTTTCTTACTCTGATTTTTTATATCTCATTTTAATATCCATTTTTTGGCATCTGACATACCTACATTCTGTCCTACAACATTGTAATCTTTCTTACAATAATGTAAGATTTAATTTAATATAGTAACAATTCTAAATATTTTACCAGTCTACTTGAAATGACATGAGCTGAAACAGCTTAGAAGGGTGAGTTCCAGCTCTACCAACCAGGATTTTACTGTTCAAGCTCATAAGCCTCAAATTCCTCACATATAAAAATGGGTATAAATGAAAGCAATATGGCATAAAAATAGACACATAGATCAGTGGAAGAGAATGAGAGCCCAGAAATAAACCCATACACATATGATCAACTAATTTAACACAAAGAAGCCAAGAATATAGCTTCTTCAATAAATAATATTAAGCGACTGGGCAGCCACATGAAAAAAAAAAACACATGCAAAAAACTGAACCACTATCTTATACCATATACAAAAATCAACTCAAAATAGATTAAAGACTAAAATATAAGAATTGAAACAATAAACTTCCTACAATGAAATAGGGGTAAGAGCTCCTATCAGTCTTGATGATCTTAAAAATTTTTTATTTGACACCAAAGCAAAGGAAAAATAAACAAGTTGAGCATATTAAACTAAAAGCCTTCTGTACAGTAAACAAAAACCATCAACAAAATAAAAAGGTAACCTGTGGAATGGAAAAAAATATTTTCAAATCATATATCTGATAAGGGGTTAATATCCAAAATAAAATTTAAAAAACCACACAACTCAACAGAAAACAAATAAACAAATACTCCAATTAAAGCATGGGGAAAGGACTTGAATAAACAATTCTCCAAAGAAGACATACTGATGGCCAACAGGTACATGAAAACGTGCTCCACATCTCTAATAATCAGGGAAATCCTAATCAAAACCACAATGAGATTCTCACTTTACAACTTTTAGAAGGGCTAGTACCAAAAAGAGATAAGTGCTGGTAAGAATGTGGAGAAAAGGGAACACTTGGTGCCCTGTTGGTGCAGCCATTATGGAAAACAGCATGGAAGATCCTCAAATATTTAAAAATAGAACTGCCATATGGATCCAGAATCCCATTGTGGGTATTTATCCAAAGGAGGGGGCGGGGCGGGGAGGGGATGGACCACTATCTTATATAGTGTTCACTGTGACATATCCACTATAGACATTTTGACAAGACTTAAGTGTCTGTCAACGGATGAATAAGGGATGATACACTCCCCTGCCACACACACACACCTACCCACCCACACACACACAATGAAGGATTATTCAAAGAAAGAAGGAATTTCTACCATTTGTGACAACTTGAATGGAGCTAGAGAATAGTGTTATGCTAAGTAAAACAAGTCAGAGAAAGACAAATACGCTTGGTATCACTTACATGTGGAATCAAATGAATAGATATAATAGAACCAAATTCACAAATGTAAGTGCTATAAAAGGCAGTATTATAATTCTTTATTACAGCCTCCGCTTCCTATTTCCTTGATTGTTTGGTAAACTTACAGGGATTTCTTCTCTTAAATCTAGTGTCCACTTTCTGGCTTTCTCTGGTCTTTGCATGAAGGTAGAATTATAGACATGGTATAAGGGTATTGTCCTTGAGCACACCTTGATTTCCATATAGTGGCATTATTTCATTATTCATCTCTTTTTCCTACCAACTTATTTACATAGATTTCTCTATATTATATACTAACTTTCCCTTTTCCTTCTTGCCCAATCTTTGTAATAATTTTTATGTTTACTTCCCTCATGAAACATTTACTTTACATGTATTTAAAGACTCTTCAGAACATAGTCTGGATCAAATGAAGAATCACTAAACTTCCTACAGTAATTCATAAAGTTAAAACCAAGTTATGAGCGTTTGGAAACAAAAATTCCTCCTATCCCCCTCCAATTACCTGAGATCTGTGGAGAATGTGTGTGCTCAGAAGTTTCTAATATAAGTGGAAAACAAGAGTCACAAACAGTATACAATGAAAAATGAACTATTTCTCAGATTCTAACTGGAGTTAAGAGACCAGTGAGATGTTACCATCACAAAGTAAAAGTAATCAATTTCTTTAATATAACCTAATATATAAATGTTAAGTGAAGTAAATTCTGAAAATCTTTTATTTGCTATTGTGATACTTACATTTCTAATTTCACAATTTAGTTATTACCTAACAGGAGTTAACAGGCAAAAGTTGGGTCCAGCCAATTTTTCCAAATAAAATACTTGCACACATGGAAAGGTTATATAAATTAAATGTACTAAGTATGTTATGTACTAAAGTATCAAAGCTAAATTTAGCAAAATAATCCTAAACAAAACTGTGGGGTCTGGAGAAATTATAGAACTTTAAATAAAATTTAAAAATTAATTAGCCCTGGTTGGGTGGCTCAGCTGGGTGGAACACTGCGTACATGAAAAGGTTGTGGGTTCCACCCTAACTAGTTTGGCTTAGTGGATAGAGTGTCGGCCTGCAGACTCAAGGGTCCCAGGTTCGATTCCAGTCAAGGACACGTACCTTGGTTGTGGGCACATCCCTAGTAGGTGTGCAGAAGGCAGCTGATCGGTGTTTCTCTCTCATCAATCTTTCTAACTCTCTACATCTCTCTGTTCCTCTCTGTAAAATATCAATAAAAATATATAAGGAAAAAAAAAAGTTGTGGGTTCCATTCCTGGTCAGGGCACATACCTAGGTTGTGGGTTTGAACCCTGCTCGGGGTGAGAAAGGGAGGCAACCAATCAGTATTTCTTTCTTTCTAAAAAATCAATTAAAAAACAACAACATATCCTCAGGTGAGAATTAGAAAATTAACTGACAATTTCACATTTCATCTTATTTTATGGATATCTGCTTATGTCACATATATCATTCTGAATTGATTTTCATACCTGTGGTATCTTTTCAATAATCAGATGCTTAAAAAATATATTGATATTTACCCACTGCTTCTTCTTAGTCTGAGAAATTAGTTGTTTGTGCTGTGTTGCTAGCTTTTTGATTTCCTCTACAAACTCTTCTTTACACTTTTCCTTTACTTGTTTACATTTTCTGTCCATCTCACCCTGCATATTGGCGACAGCCTTATTTACAGCTTGTCTTTTTTCTTCTTCCATTTCAGAACGCAGCTGAAATGAAAAACAAGTTAACCCACAATATGTCAGTCCACAATTTACAAAGGCCTTAATACATAGTTTCTACTTAAACCATGTACCTCTTCCCTTTATTTCACTAAGAGCTGTGAATATTTAGGTGAGAAATACTTAGGTACTGTTGATTGAAATAGCATAAAAGATATTTTATTATATTCCTATTTTTTCTGTGTTATTTCTAGTTTTAAAAAGCAGCTGTCTGGCTGAGACATGAGTGAAAGAAGCTAAACTGCTACAGGGAAAGACTCACTCACTATGCCCAGGGGTAAGAGGGCAAGTCACACTGTGAGGGCTCCTGACCTTTTCTAGAGCTTCCCGAACAACTCTTTCAGTTTCTCGCTTGTGATCAGATTTCATTCGGTCTTTAAAGTCATTGAAAATTTTGGTGTATTTGTCGTGGCACATGCTTTGACACACTCCATCACTGGTGGTCTGGGTGCTTCTATGCAGCATTCTTGGTGAAGAGGCACTTAACTTCTTGGTCTGAGTTGACACTGAAACTTTTTCGATTGGCTGAGGCAATGTGGGAATTTCCTGGCTGGAACTGACTGCTTCAGTTTCAGGCTCTGGTTCCTAAAGGGTAAGCAAAGTGCTTCAATGTAAAACAAAACCATTAACTCACTAGTTCAAGAATAAGCGCTATCAGGATAAAACAGTGAAAAGAGCTATAAGAAACTTTTTAAAAAGACACATGTAATTAATAGGAAGTACATGCTATTAGATATATTTTACCATAATATTAAAAAATGGGAAAAAAACCTAAAAACACATGCAATTAGTAGCTACAATGGTTCTAAACAGTAACTTCTACAATTTCATTATATGTTAATACTCATTTGATTTTAAAAGACTAAACAAAAACATTTATCATTTAAAATCATTATCAATTTATAGTCATTTTTTGGGACTAGATGAACAAATTTCCTAAAATCCTAAACCACTTTTCAGTGAACATGTGTTTGGCCTATACCCAAATATAACACCTAGATTTAAAACATGCATGGATTATATACTTTAAAAGGCTGAGCTTAACCATAGTTTCCTCCCGTTTTAAAATGCTGGCCTAACTAATGTACTAGATAAACACAATGTATTTAATAATGCTAAGAGAACATATCAGAGTTTCAGGAAATGCCAAAAAGTGCACTCCCACTTAGCCAGATTTGGTCAGTGGTTGTTCAACTGAGGTGGAGTCTTGGCACATGTGTTTTTCCAGTGGTAGTACATGATGACAGAAAGGTCAGAAGATTTGGCTTCTTGGGTTCAAACGTGGCTAATATTATCTGATCGATGGCAATGCATTTCACAAGTACATATCACGAGCAATTATCTAGACTGTAGCTTTGGAAACATTTTCTGTGCCAATGCCACCGGGAAACTGCAAGGTGCACAACTTACTTCTTTTTTGGGTTCCACACTTTGATTACGTCGCCCTTTCTTTGCTCTTGGTTCCTGAGTGACCTTTAGCTGTGGGCATCATAAAAGTAACAGCATATTATTCCAGACACTGAAACACTTCTCTGCTAAAAATACTAGCTATGGACCCACAGGTAAGAAGTAGCTCATTCTATTTCACGAAGGCACCTCTTACTCATTACTGCTCTCATGTGCAGGGCTTGAAAGACTAATGTGCCTTTGGAAGAGCAGTAGTGCACTTATCTCTTCAAACAGGCAGGATCAGATCAGGGTGTGGGTGGCTGAGCTATCTGAATGGGTTCAGTTCCTTTTGCAGAGCACTTCACAAATGTATACATGAAATAAAGGAGAAATGTCAGCAGTCTTTACAGCAAGGACTGTGCATTTTCAATGTTCACATTTAAAATAATAACTGATGTGTAGCTTCTATGTGGACACCACTCACTTGCTCATTGCTGGTAGAGGAGATACTGGATTCTGCCTCCTCCTCCCCACGGTCCTCATTCTTAGACTTCCAAAATCTTCCTTCACGAAGGAAACGTTGATGCAGTTCTAGTTCATCACAAGCCTTTTTCCAACCCATACTACGTTTAACATGCAGCCGATGGACATTGACTGTGATGTCCTGTATGTTTTCAGAAGGAATCCAAGCCCTAGCAACATTTAAAGGTATAGTAAGAAATTTCCAAAATGGTGGTGGACTCCATCCATTTGTAAAGTATAATTTGCAGAAATTCCAATTTACTGACCTGTTAGCTATGGCTTGAATAAAATTTCTTACCAATCACTGAAGTGTCTCAAATTATCTCAGAACTATTTTCTTTAACCAGCTTAACATTGTCATGGTTTAGATATACATTTTGCATAAGTCCTTTTTAAAATGTTATCTTGTATTGACCTAAATACTGTAAATTACTTAAAATCTAGCTACTTGCAAATTAGAACTAGAGAATCACATGAAAATGCCCAGATATGTATGAAATGAGATTCATACATATGAGGGCTTTCAAAAAATATTATCTAGTAAGTTATATTTATACTAGAGGCCTGGTGCACGAAATTTGTGCACTTGGGGGGAGGGGGATGCTCCTCAGCCCAGCCTGCACCCTCTCCAATCTGAGACCCCGTTTAGGCAGTCGGACATCCCTCTCACAATCCAGGATTGCTGGCTCCCAACCGCTTGCCTGCCTGCCTGGCTGATTACCCCCTAACTGCTCCCCTGCCAGCCTGATCGATGCCT
>PVJC01027597.1:11229-23270 GCA_004026665.1 Murina feae
AGACATGGTCCCCCCACCAACTGCCCTCTCCTATAGGTCTGCCCCCCTCAACTGCCCTCTCCTGCAGGCCTGGTTGCCCCCCAACTGCCCTCCCCTGCAGGCTATCTTGTTGTGGCCATCTTGTGTGTTGGAATTACGGTCAATTTGCATACTGGACATAACTAATTAGCATACTAGGACTAACTAGCTTATCCCCTCTTATTCAATTTGCATACTGGTCGTGACTGTGAGAGTGTCATGACCAATTTGCATACTGTCCTTTTATTAGTATAGATTACATCCCTACTCATTAGCTGAACCATATTTAAATAATGGACAAAGAAGTGTCTGACTCATTCAGCAATCAAGTTCACAGCTACGAACACAACTTCAAGTGTCTCTAAATTATGTGTAATATTGATCTAAAACTACAGAATGAAAAAATGTATTTGGCTTTATTGGAAAAAATGCTGACAATTTTCCTGGGCACTAATCATTAGACTGGACTGAAATAATATCGAGAATGCTGTTTACTGTGTGCTGGTGAAGACACCACAAAGCATACAACAATGAGTGTGGTCCATCTGATCTTAAGTATTACTCCCACCAACAAAGGTATTTTGGTTCACTTTTAAAAGCTGTGGGTTTTTAGAGAGATTTGTTATGAACAATGCTGACTACCTGTAACAAACTCCTGGACTGTAAGAGTATTTCCCTTTAAATTATCTACTTGTGCCCTGGATTCAATAAAATTAATTAGTATCTATTCTTAACATGGGCCTTAATTCTCAATGTTGTTCATAACACATTCTTATCCGCTTTTTTAAATACATATATTATTGTTGATAATATTACAGATAACTCTCACTCCCCCCATCCCCATTTTACCTTCTTCCTCCCAGCCCCTAACTACCACCCGAGGTCTTCACTACCCTACTGCCCGTGTCCATGGCTATGCATATAAATGTCCTCTTTAATCAATTCCATTATTGTAAGTAATCAGATTTCACTTTTAAAGGTATCAGTGGGTATGCGATCTGATCTACAAAAAAATAACTGAAATGGCAAATAAACACTCCACAATTTAAAGTGTTAATAAACAGATATAATCTAATTTGGCTATATGTATATATCTGTCAAACTGATTCTTTGAATATATGCAGAATAAAATGGCTCGGGGATCTGAAGGAAACGAACATAAGCCATTCTATTTTTTATGTAGGACCTGATCTCCTGGCTGTGCCGCCTCACCCTCTAACTACATGCAGCAGAAAGAGGGAAGCCTTGACAAGGAGACCTTAGCAGCTACTTTTTTTCCTCTTGCAGACAAAACCTTGCAAATCTTACCCATCCTCTAAGGGATCACAGTCACCTTTCTTTCCTAGAACATTACAAGTTACCAAGATCAAGGGACAACGTAGCACATTCTGAGTGTACAGAAGGGATTAGTCTGAAACCATTTATTTATTTAAGATTTATTTTTTTCTCCTACCTACATGTAAAGATATGATGAACTGACAGAAAAATATTTACTGGATCGTTATATAACAATGAGAATGTATTTAAATACCACTAAACTTGTACATTAAAAAAACGTATTAATGAAAACTTTCAGCTGATAGCCCTTAGTTCTTGTTGTATAACATGTTAAGTAATTAAAACTAATGATCATAATATTTATAGTTTGTTTTCTAATAAATCAAATATTCTAATAATGACAGAGAATCATTTTCAAGGTGTTCCTTCATCAATCCTTCACTTCAAATACTGTATTGGTTACACTGTAACTAGAAAAGGAAAAAGACTAGATTGACAGTGAAATTGTAGATCTTTTATTTTCTAAACTAAAAGCTTTCGAGTACCATCTGCTCAGAATCCTTAGATAAAAATCTTACAGAAAGTTTTTTGGGGAAAAATACTCCTTGAAGTATAATTTTAGTTTATATATAATGAGGTCTTTATATATAAACATTTCTTTAAACCTTATAAACTCTTATAGGATGGGTACTATTGAGGTCCCTATTTTATAAGTGAGGAAACGAGGCTGAGAGAGACTAAATAACTTGCCCAAGACTACAGTAGAAAACGATGGTGCAAGGACACAAATCTAACCACTGGACCTTTCCTGGTATCAATTTTGAGATTTCTACAGATTAATGTTTCTACAGAAAGGCTGCCCTAACTCACTTGTGACATGTGCATTGCTTCCCTGCTGGTTTTGATAGAAAACTGAAACTGAATATGAGCCTGTAACATTAAAAATTACCACTTAATCATACAATTTAAACATTCATTTTGTACTGAATGATGGTGTTACTAGACGTCCAGTGCATGAAATTCATGAACTAGGGGTGGGGGTGGGCATAGGGGGTGTTCCTCAGCCCAGCCTGCACCCTCTCAAATCTTGGACCCCTTGGGGGATGTCTGACTGCTGGTTTAAACTGCTGGATGTCTAAACTGGCAGTTGGACATCCCTCTCACAATCTGAGACTGCTGGCTCCCAACCGTTCGCCTGCCAGATCGCCCCCAACTGCCCTCCCCTGCCAGCCTAGTCGCCCCTAACTGCCCTCCCCTGCTGGCCCAGTTGACCCTAAATGCCCTCCCTACAAGCCCGATACCCCTCAACTGCCCTCCCCTGCAGGCCTGGTCGCCCCCAACTGCCCTCCCTTGCAGGCTGTCTTGTGGCTATGAGCACCGCCATATTTGAGGGTGTGACAGTCAATTAGCATATTCCCTCCTTATTGGCTGTGGGCGCGGCCATCTTTGCAATGGCATGAGGATCAATTAGCATATTCCCTATTTATTAGATAGGATTATTTAACTAATGTTTCTTGACATTAAAGCAGTGTCAGCTAAGTGTGCATCCATCTATAAAAGAACAAAACTTTTTTTGGAATTTACACTGTTCACAGGTTTCTTAGAACTTCTACTTAAATTAAATGGAGACTAGGTAAAAATTCACTATGGGAGGAATAAAGTCTCTCATTCTGCAGCTTCTTTTACAGTAATAACATCTATACAGGTATGACAGGAGACAGACGCTTTATGAAATGTAAATTTAAATCCTTGGACAGTATCACTTTTAGATCATGTAGCTGATTTTTGGCACTTTCTCCCTTTAATTTAATATTTGTGTTAAATGAACCCCCCACAAATTTCATGTGAATTATTTTTCCTATTGTGGCTTGGTTAGTTAGATTCATTAATCTCTTTGTCTATGACAGCTCACAGTATTGAATTCACTTTTAGAGTCAATGCTTTGACGACACATTATTTAGGACACTATCTTAGACTTTCTAATGTTCAATGTGCAGTAAAATTTAAGGCCTAAATATCACAATAAAGGAGACAGCTATAATTTTATAGAACAGTTTAGCATTTTTGTGTGTAAAAATAATTTTATAGTAATAAAAATAGTTTTTACCCTTGGGATACATATATTGTTATATTATAAAAATGCAAATTTTATGCTTTGCTGTATAAATACCCCTAGCAATAGGAACTTTAAAATCTAGATTGGAAACAATGTTTGGTAATTCTATGCATATAATTCTCATACATACTTAGCTCACAAGATTGAATTCTATTCTACTATGGAGTTGCTTATTTTTATCTATGGCTTTTGAAAGATGGTTGAAACCACCATAATGTCATTAGAATACTATGAAATGGACACACCTTGAGAATCCTTCCCCCCTTCACTGCCATCAGGAATTCAGTCCCAGTTTATCATGCATCTGAGTTCAACAGTGTCAGTTACTGAAACTATCTGCTTAGTAAAAAGTATCTGAAATATAACTAAAGACACAATTTATAGGACTCATTTTAGTTGCCTAGTCAAGTTATGTGCTGACTGTTTAAGAAACTTCATGCTGTTTCTGATAAAGCCACCAGAACACTGGTAATGGCCGGACTGAATCCTGAGAACTGAGAGCTCAGCCACTATGGCCGCACTGCATGTGGGTGGTGATTACCTTTGATGGTGGTGACCAAAGAAGCGGACGTCAACCTGATTGTCCTCCTTCTGCATGACCTTGGCTGGCCAGAATCCAAAACCTTTCATCTTAGCCCAAACCAGTTCATGATTAGGTATCTGCAAATAAAACATTCTACCTTGTCATATTACTTTTAAAGTATTAAGTGTAAATGTATCATTCATTAATATTGAATTAGTTAAGTATAACTCGTTATTTTGAAAACGTTACTAAACACATAGAAGTTGTTTTCTTTTTTCTGGGATTGACTGACTTTGCCTCCAAGAAAAACACCAAAAACTAAAATTTGCGTTAGAGTAGGAATATGGACCTTCATTTCTGACAAGAGACAAGAAAAATATTCACTTACTGTCCTGTAGCACTGTGAAATGAGGCAGTGGGGGCAAAGAGAAGGCCCTCACTGTGTTTCATGAGCCTGTTAGAAATGGGAGAATTTGAAGCCCTGAATCAAATCTAACTAATCAGAGATTCAAATTTTAAAAAACTTTCAAGTGACTGAGAAGCACTCTGTAGAAGTAACTTCCGGAAGACTGACCGACTGCTCTCAGGTGGCCTTTTACATCCGTGCCTTTGGAGCCCTCAGAACACTCACAGGTTTTCTCGTCATCACCCTTCCTGAAATCATCTCATTTTAGAGGAAATTATATAGCTATTCACATATATAAAGCCTTCAATTTCTTGTGAAAGAATGAGAAGAAAAGCAAAAATCTATTACATATATTAAGGGACTCAGTGTTTAGTCTTAAGTTCCTTGTTTTAAAGTCAAAATTGGATAACAATCCCAAGATGTTTTTCCCATGTCTCAGTTTTTACACTCATTGAAACCATATGTCCTTTAGGAAGGATGATGAACTTTAAGCAAACTGAAAATAAACTTCCTTAGAGCACCACATACTTAAGAGGTAAAACACAAAAATCACAAAATGTTACATACACAAGGATAGCAGAACCAATTGTCAGGACGAGCATTTGACAAATAGAAGCAGTTCTTGCAAAGCTGTAACTCATCCAGCTGAAAAAGAAAAACAACTATTTTAGCCTACAAAATATAAAGATCTGCATTAAACTATATAAAATTGAACCACGTAAATTAACATTCTTGTTCATGTACACAAATAGCCTTGAATTTTGTTCCTAAGTTTCAATTTTAAGTTTTCAATAATGTTGGAAAAGCCTGCCACTTTCCTGTTCAAACCACCCCCATGGTCTCAGATTAAAAGAGAAGACAAATTCCTTACAAGGCCTGGCATGTCTGACCTCTGCTTTCCAGCCTCACTAGTGCCTTTGGCTCTTTAGTACTTGAATTAATGCAATTTCCTCAGTAAGGTCTTCCTCATCTGCCCACATAAAATATCCACTACTAATAACAGCGGTCCTTACTTTGCCTGATTCTCCATTTTAGTCTTTGTTTTCTTTCATAACATTCTTTTACAACTTATAAACATATTTTGTCTGTTTCTTACTTAAGTATCCCTCTTTAGAATACAGCTCCATGAGCAGGAAGCCAGTACCTTGATCACCATTTCATTCCTAACACATGCCCAGCACATAATAGACACTCAGTAAATATATACTGAATGAATTTTAAAAAGTCAAATTTGAAATGAAACACTGGGGGGTAGGGAAGGCTGGGGGAAGGGCAGGGGAAAAAAGAGATATATGTACTAATCTTTGTAATACTTTATGTAGTAAAAAAAAATACACAATACCAAAAAATAAATATACAATACCAAAGAACAAAACAAAAACTTTTATATAATTGAGACATTTTTGCAAAGACAATTGGTTATAGGTGTTTCAAATAAGAAAGACCATATAGCCCTAACCGGTTTGGCTCAGTGTATAGAGCATCAGCCTGCGGACTCAAGGGTCCCAGATTCAATTCCGGTCAAGGGCAGGTACCTTGGTTGTGGACACATCCCCAGTAGGGAGTGTGCAGGAGGCAACTGATCAACGTTTCTCTCTCACCGATGTTTCTAACTCTCTATCCCTCTCCTTTCCTCTCTGTAAAAAACCAATAAAACATATTTAAAAAAAGAAAGAAAGACCATATACACACACACAAAAAACCTTCCCAAAATAGTATTTCATTTACTATATAAATATGAACTATGTTGTTTGGTTGTTTTTTTTGCCAATGTAGTCTCCTTTATCCAAAAAAGGTAACATTTGTTGAGTGTCTCTGCCCCATACAAAACATGTACATGCATTAGGTAACTAATAACTTAAAAGTAATTAAAAAAGAACAAACAAAATTTCTTTGTAGAAGTTACTTAGTAAATAAATCTCCTAGGATGTCTCTGAGAATAGTCTGCCAGAATTTTTTGCCTCTATTTGCATTATTTCCCATGTATATAAAAAATGGAAATGAATTGATATTTAATGGAAACTGCAAAATTAAAATATGTAAGATGAGTGAAATTGTGAAATAAATTAATTTGAAATATAGTAAGAGTTTAATTACTAGGTATAGACAGTACCTCATGACAGGTATCTTTATACAGCATCCTTGCAATGTCAGCTTGCTCACTGTCTGCTGTAATTAAAGACAGATATCCATTACCAATAATCTAAAATACAGACTACCAAAATTAATACTCATTTAAATTTTCTTTCATTTTGACAAAAGTGGATATATACCATTTAAAACAAAATGTGTATTGTTTTTAAAAGTTCAGGCAGTGAAATAAAATTCTATAGGCAGCTTTAATTTCACATCTAACACAATACTAATTCTCTAGGTATAGAGGGGCCTCTTTCTTTACCTTTAAATGATAGAATATTAATGGGGAAACAACCAGAATTAATCACAGTGCTTATAAAAAGCCTTTCAACTAAGCTGATAAGTGAAACTATAAAAAATAATACTTCCATCATTTAGTATACTAGTGTTTTGCTTTTGAACAGTTCATTCTATAAGCTATAACTACATTACCAAATATTTTCAAGATTAAACCATAACATTACTTACAGATCACTAAAATACAAACTTTAATGCAATATTTTATAAAAGTTATTTCTCAACATGGAATGTTAATGGTATGAAAAAAATACAAAAGCAAAAGCAAAAAATATTCAACCTCCATAGAAAATCACTGTGTTGTGGAGAAGTAGCTGAGCATCAGCTTTGAACTCTTCGTAACTTCGGTATTTCCCTTCATTCACTTTCTGCAGTGATTAAAAAACAAAATGGCAAGAGTTACTAGTAAAAATATTTGTCTGCAATATAACATGGTTAGAGTATGGGACGCGGCAGAACTTTCCAAATAGCATCATGGCTACTCCTGTGTCCCACAGTGTTGACACACCATACATAAAAGAAACCCACAACTCCAGGGCAGTTAGAATGCGACAGTATGGTGAATTGTGGCAGATCTGTTGTCCTATAGCCACTGCTGTCCTTTCTACTGATCTACTAGAGTGAACTTGGCAGCCTGAACATCTTCTGTAATGATGATAAAAGCTAACAGTAAACAGTTAAAGCTTTGGCCAGTGTCGCTGATGAGAACTTAACTACATATTATAACACAAGAGAATAAAGATTGAAGAAAAAGAAACGTTAGCCTCTGCGACAGTTTAACATAACTAAAGTATACACATTTGTAATTCTGAATTGGGAAAGGTTAAGTGGGAAATCTCAGATGTTTCCAGGATAAGACAAAATTTTTAGAAGGGGGTATGACAAATTAACAAAAAGGCATTTTCTTATCCTGGTGATATTTTTAGGAAATAGGTCTGAAAATTGCTTGGCTTTCAAATACTAAAATATTAAGGTTTCTAAAGAATAATTAAGATCTGCCCTGACAGGTGTGACTCAGTTGGCTGGGCGTAGTCCAGGGCACTGAAAGGTTGCAGTGTTGAATTTCCAGCTCAGAGCACATGCCCAGGTTCTGGCCTTGATTGGCTTGATCCCCAGGAAGGGGGTGTGCAGGAGGTAGCTGATCAATGTTTCATTTTCTCTCCTTTCCTCTCTCTCTCTCTAAACATCAATTTAAAAAACTGAGATTGTAAATAAATAAATAAAAAAAGGTTAAGAACCGACCTTTTTGTTGAAATGCTGCAAAACCCAATTCAGCGGCCGTTTTTCGGAAGGCTTCCCCCCAGATTCCCTAGCTGAAGGTAGTTGCCTCCTGTCATATGCCTCAGGATTTACTGTATTGGGCTCCAGGATGCTTATAGCCGCTTTGTGATTTGTGAGGTATGCACTGCCTTGCATTTTGATCTGGTTTGTAGTTAAGCTCCTACAACCATAAAAATCAAGTCTTCCTCTATTTTTCTTACAGCGCTTTTGCTCATGAACAGCACTTGCCAAGCAGAGAACCAAGACAGCATCCACCCATCTAGTGTTCTCTATGGAGCCAAGAGGATCAGACTGGGGATGTGAGATGGCGCAATGCAGGGAGGGAAAGCTGCAAGAGCACTGGCAGGGGCAGGAAGGGCAACTGGGTTCAGCATTCTTTCAGAGGCCTCCGGGTTTAGGAAACGAGGCTATGCCTGAGGCTATGTAACCTGTCAGTAGGTAAAATTTAAATTGTTTTTATTCTAGGATTTGCCAGAATTTTAAGGGAACAACTGTCATTTCCCCTTTCCTTCCAAAGAAATAATACACCTTTAGTCTTTCAACTGCTAAGGGATTAGGAAACTTATAAGATAATTTCAAATTATTCCTATGGTCTTCCTATAAGCTATTATGGCCAATCATAAGATTTTAAAATTTCAAAATGACACATAAATTGCAAAATCAGTAATACAGCAACCCTAACTTAAAACATGTCTAAGTGTTCTAGGGAATTTTATTGCAATTAGTAATTAAATATTAATAAACCCAACAATCCTCAGCTAGCATTGATAATGGATTCCAAATGTTTGCCTTCTTCTCATCCCTGACATTCTTTATGTAAAGTAAAAGACAATAAGTACTTCTAAAAAAAAAAGAACTTTAAGAATAATTATTTGGTTCAACTTCATTTCATTGTTTCCCAAGACTCTAGATAAGTTCTATGCTCTAGTTTCTCCTTGAGAGAAGAAACCCCCAAGTGCTACTGCTAAAACTAGGGACCTGTATCCAGATGTGAATTCTCTATATCTGAAATATTAAATTGACCAGGGTCCCATCCATTTGCCATAACAAACAAGCGTCAAGAATTTATAGGTCGCCTAAAACCAGCCCTATTAAAAGGTCTGGGTGTACCAGAGTGATACACGAAATTTAAAACAACAGGCACACATGTGTGGGGCCATGCTTAGCTGGTTCTAGTAAGACACTGGGCAGGCACATCCTCCTCAAGAAGGATCCTGCTTGGCTGTAATCTCTCATTCTCCTGGGAATCATGAGGTAAATGGGAAGCAGTACGGAAGGCCTGGCTTTACCTCCTGTATGGTGGGGACGTCAACCGCTGAATGCACCAGTCTCCGGTACATTGGGTGTTTGCTGTCCTTTCCCTTTTTATTGAGGTCTATAGCCTGAAAAGTCATTAAATACACCAGTTTAAATGTGGCTAGAGAGAGACAGGTAAAACATCAATTTCTAAAAAAGTACTTTAGAACTGAACAGAGAAATGTACATGCACTATATAGTTTAACATGGCATTCTTTAAGGTTTTGACAAAACAGTTATTTTGGAACGTTCCATTTCATTTTAAACACTATCAATGAAAATGTTCTGATAAACAATTTTTAAAAATGTAAATGTTTCTAATCTAATGCAGCTAAAGAAATCTCTGTTCTAAAACAAAGACAAAAAAAATCTAAAAGCCTATTATAGAACTATTTACTGTACAAATGAATTACAACAAAACTGCTCTATACATATTTACTTGCCAGTCATTAACTTTTAAAGAGTGCGCCAGAGTGAAGTCTGACTGGGAAGACTCCAGGGGCAGGACTCACCCTCTCCTTCATGCGGGAGACTATGAACCTCAGGTATGTGCTCATCTCTTGTTTGTTTGTATTTTTCTTCTTGATGCTCTGTTAAAAACAGAAAAAGCCAGATATAAAATCTGATCATTTATATGTCTATATTCATGTAAAAGACTTGTATATATAAAAGATTATAGTCTGCTAAGATTTCATTTATAAAATGCATTATTTCCAAAATATCTGATATAGAGAAATTTGCATAGCAAAAATAACATGTACTGTAATAATTAGAATCAGAAAATAATATATTGTACTTGAAATAATAACTTAGAAAATTATGCATTTGTTTCTTGATATTTTGGAACTTAAACCAATTTTCAGATTAAGAAGAAATGACAACAATAATGATAACATAATAATGACATAATATAGAATCACTTATTTTGATATAAATTCATATATTTTAATAATCAATGGCTGAAGACCTTTAGGGTGCATTTTAAATTAGCGATCATGCATGGTGACTTTAAAAATAACATTATTAAAAATCTGTCACTTATGAAATATGTGCAGTAGTGCAATGGCACACACCTACATATCTGTTTTAAAGTGCTATTGATCTAGTCAGTATAAATCCAATTTCTGTTCATCTGGCCTAGAAGCTAATTATATTCTTCAATTTATCTCTCAGAAAATCTAACTTCACATGAAAAAGGAAAAATCCTTTTTAGATAGCAAAGAAATGAAGACAAACATTTTCATTTCTTTAGTCAAGGTTAAGAAATCACAGCAGACACTGGGTCATAAGCAGATGGCACAGCAGAGGACCAAGTAGGTCTGGGCTACCTACTAACAGATGCTTTAACTTTTCAGGCCACTAGATTATAACTCCCAAAGAAAGGTAAATGCAGGAAATTACCTTAATATGCTTAATACAGTTACATTTCTCATGTAACTGAGAAGTCTTAGCCAGAGCTTAAGCAAACTGATATACACACAGTATTAAAATACTATCTAATCTAATAAAAGAGTAATACGGAAATTAACCGTTTCTCTGAGACATTTAAGCCACGCCCACCAGTCAAGCCACACCCACCACCAATCAGAGCAGCTGTATGCAAATTAACCTAGCCAAGATGGAGGCAGGTGCAGTACAGGCAGTGGCAGGCTGCTGGGCTCAGGCTGAGGAGGGGGCAGAGCCAGCGATCAGACCAGGAGCGATGGACCAGCATGACCAGCTGGGCTCAGGCAGAGGAGGGGGCAGAGCCAGCGATGGGACCCAGATGCAGTGAGCAGCATGGCCGGCTGGGCTCAGGCTGAGGAGGGGGCGGAGCCAGCGACTGGACCCAGAGGCAGTGACCAGCATGGCCGGCTGGGCTCAGGCTGAGGAGGAGGCAGAGACAGCGATGGGACCAGGAGCAGGCCACCAGCATGGCCTGCTGGGCTCTGGCTGTGGAGGAGGCGGAGCCAGCCATTGGGACCCTGGAGGCAGCCACCAGCTGCCTCACCCACCCCTCACCCAGGCTGGCCAGTCACCCCAGTAGGCTTTGGGCAGTCTGAAAACGGCCCTCAGCCAGGCTGCCCCCATGGGGTGAGGGTTCCCACTGGGGGGGGGGGGGGGTTGGCCAGCCTGCAAACAGCCATCAGCCCCTCACCCAGGCTGGCCAGGCATGCCAGCGGGTGGACATCCCCCAAGGGTCTCAGACTGCGAGAAGGCACAGGTGGGCTGCCCCCCTCCAAGTGCACAAATTTTTGTGCACGGGGCCCTTAGTCTATATAATAAAAGGGTAATATGCAAATCAACTGAACAGCAGAACAAATGGTCGCTATGACATGCACTGACCACCAAGGGGCAGACACTCAACACAGGAACTGCCCCCTGGTGGACAGTGTGCTCCCACAGGAGGAGTGCTGCTCAGCCACAAGCCAGACTCCAGCTCACAGCTGGTGAGTGTAGCGGCGGCAGTGGGAGCCTCTCCTGTCTTTGTGGCAGCGCTAAGGATGTCTGACTGCTAAAGAGCACAGGCTGGGCTGAGGGACACCCCCTCCACCCCAGGGCATGAATGTCATGCACTGGGCCTCTAGTCCTAATATATAAAAAGCCAGGGGACATCACAACGAAAACAACCAGACTTTCAACTAAACATCAGGCTGCGTGGGGCAACCAGGCTGGTGGGGGTGGGGGGGGCAGTTGGGGGCAACCAGGCC
>PVJC01027598.1:0-23190 GCA_004026665.1 Murina feae
CCTTGGCTAAGGCCTGGTGATGTCCATGGAGTGAGAATAGTTATTCTCCTTTTGTTTTGTTTTGTTAATCCTCACATGAGAATATTTTTTCCATTGCTTTTCATAGAGAGAGAAAGGAGGAAGAGAAAGAGGGAGAGAAAATGGATATGAGAGACACATCAACTAGTTGCCCTCCACACATACCCCAACCAGGGTTGGGGAGCAAACCCAAAACCCAGATACATGCCCTTGACTGGAAATTGAACCCAAAACCTTTAGGTGTGTGGGCTGATGCTCCAACCACTGAGCAACAGCGGCTAGGCAAAAATGGTTATTCTTATGCATGAATGGAAGATCATTTACAGGAACAGAATTTGGGGGTGTCTCAGAATGCATGTTAAGACACCTATCAACCTCTAACTCCAAAACTAAACCAGTATTGGGGTCTGTCATTGAGATGCAGGGAGTGCTATAGTAAAAGCATTTCACTTGTGACTGTTTTTGAGACTGTCAAGGCATTCATTCAGAGTTGTTGAATGTTTGATGATATGGGGGCCAGATTTGGAGGCTGTACTTCACACCATGTAAATAGTCACTCACTGTGGGCCAGAGTTTCTAGCTGGAAGGCATAGACTTAAATTTTTGTTTTAATATGTATACAATTTTTTTTCTGTCTTTCTCCTCCACCTTCACTCCACTGTAAAAAGTTGCATAAGTGGAGCCATTTAGAAATGGAATCAGGGCAGCCACACCAGAGGAACTGCATGGCATGTCTTCTCTTTGAACCTTTGGAATGTTTAAACTGGGCAAAATAACCTTTGACTCGGTCAGGAGAGTTGTTTCCCAAACAACTGTTTGTAGAACTAATAGGAAAGCGGACATCCTGAGTATGAGGACTGATGATTAAGAGCATTCTTAAAATCAATAAACAGCTAAAGAATAACTTAATTAGCACCAATAGACACTCCTTCTTTCTATTCATATAATTGTTTTTCTTCCTTTCTCATATAAACCCCTTGCCTTCCTAACACTATTTGGGTTTCTGCCTGAATCAGTACTCCCTGAATAGCTATTTCTTGAGTTTAAATAAGCACTTGTTGCCTCTCATTTTGGCTTTTCATTTTTAGGTTAACACACTAAAAGCACTACTTCACTAATGGTCATCAAAGGTGTGGGGTTTTCCCCCACCAAACAGTTCTGTGACACCAACTTGATGTTCTACAAATTTTAATAAATTCTGACACTATCTACCTAGAGATAGCATCAGACCCCCTGATTAAGGGTTCAGCCTCACAGGCTGTCCATCCCCTTCAGATGTCAGTTGCAAGTCCAAGTTGTTATCTGCTTCTGATAGAGGGGCTATAAATTGAAAGTTCCCCTGGTATCCTCCTTGGTTTGATTAATTTGCTAAAGTGGTACACAGAACTCAGAGAAACGTTTCACTTTCTAGATTTTGGGTTTATTATATGGAGGTATATAACTGGGGAACAGCCAAGTGGAAGAGATCCATAGGGCAAACTCTCTGAACTGCTCTGTCCACGGAGAGTCAGGACCCCACCACCTGAGGTCCCTGGCCAGGTCTCCTTTTTGTTTTGGTTTGTTTATTAATCCTCACCTGAGGATTAATGATTTTTTTTTAGAGAGAGTGGATGGGAGAGGGAGAGACACAGAGAGAGAAACATCCATATGAGAGAGACACATGATTGGTTGCCTCCATATGCGCCCTGACCAAGGCTGGGGATTGAGCCTGCAACTGAGGCACATGCCCTCGACTGGTATTGAACCCAGAACCCTGAAGTCCATAGGCCAGAGGCTCTATCCACTGAGCTAAACCTACTAGGGCTCCTTTTTGGATTTTCATGGAGTTTTTTAATAGCATGCTTGATGACATCATCGGTCATTGATAGATTCAACCTCCTGGGCTTGTGTGAAAGTCCATGCTCCTGCTTCCCCTCCAGGGAAGTGAGGTGGGTTGGGCTGAAAGTTATAAACCTCTAATCAAGTTTGGTCCCCAGCCAAGCAGCTGTCATCGTTAGGAGCTTTCAAAATGTCACCTCATTAACATACTTAAATGTAGCTGAAGGTGGGGTCATGAGTAACAATACACCCTTATTGCTCTTATCCTGTAGGATATTCCAAGGGTTTTTTGAACTCTGGACCGGAAACCAAATACTGTTTTATATTATAAATCACAATATCATAGTCTCATTGTCATGGATAAGACTATTCCCCTGATTAGTTGTTCCTGAGCCCAACTTGGAGTAGGTATAGAATTCCATTGTGGAAGTTGGAAGCTGAGTGACTGGAGCCAAATATGAGCACCCAGGTGACCCATTATAGGTTCCTCCCTAGTAAATAGCTGATTCTCGCCTCTACCAACACCAGCCTTTCCCTTGGGACTCTTCCCCACTGACCCTGGATGCCCCTCCAGAATAGAGAATGGGAAAGCTAATGTATGAAAATTAGCATAAAGCTTACCTAACATCTTTCATAAAGGTGATATTCATTCTTCATTCTTCTCTTCCCTCCACTCCCCCCTAACCCTACCACAGACACTGTTTCTAGACTTCTTCACCATGTTGCCAGCCTGGTTGAAAGGCCTAATCATTCTAGTGAGTCAAAGATCCCAGTGAATAGGCTCAGCAATAATTATCACAGCCTGAGGTAGTTGACACCAAGCTTACCCCTCTCAGATATCAACTGGTGTGTTTCTCTAAGCATTTTCCTCTTCATACACGGGTATACCAGCAGGGGCTCTGATGCAGATCCTTGTTTAACCTGTCTTCTGTCACATGCTGGTGTAGGTTTATTGGCTTGTCGGTGTTTTGTTTTTCTTTTAAACGGTATCCTTCAGTACAAAGCCTCTGGGCACAGTGACTTGAGAAACAATATAAACTGGTTTCTAAAGCATGGATTAAACTTTCACAAGATTTGTAGAGGTTATTTCAGTTATTTGTTTTGGATCTGCTAGCATAAGAAGAGAGTATTTACCCCACCTCCTGAGAATTAAAGGGTTGGAAACAAGGTGACTTCTGTTGAAAAGTATTTCTCTCCAATTTCTCTAATAATTGTAAATCAATATTAACTTTAGACTGTAATAAAGAATAAAAAAGCATCTATTTGAACAAAAATAGCTGCAGCCTGGGGACACACAGATTTAGATAACAACCTAAATTATGTTTCAATGAGACAAAAGGAAGCTACCTTTTAAGCATGAGTTCCCGCCCAGGTTCCCAAGTCTTTTTTATGTAAGTGAGGAATCCAAATTGTATAGTTCTGATTGGATGGAGGAGGTCTCAGTTGGATAATGGAAAGGTGAAACCAGGGTTTCCTTCCAGTTGTTGACTCAAATGGTGTGAATAAGCAGGGTATAGTGCTAGAATCCCAGAATTCAATCTGAGATTTTTCCTGGTATAGACAGTACACAAGATACTGTCATCAAATGGTTGTTAGACTCTTATTATTTACTAGAGGCCCGGTGCACAAAAATTTGTGCACTCTGAGGGGGGGTCCCTCAGCCTGGCCTGTGCCCTCTCACAGTCTGGCACCCCTCGGGGGATATCCACCTGCTGGCGTGCCTGGCCAGCCTGGGTGAGGGGCAGAGGACTGTTTCAGGCTGCCCACAGCCCCTTTAGGATTTGGGTCTCTACCGGGGTGCCTGGCTAGAAGCAGGTATCTGGGGTTTGTTTATCTTCTATAATTGAAATTTTGTAGCCTTGAGTAGAACTCAAGGTCCTGCAGGGCCCTGGCTTCCTCCACTGCCCGGGGCAATTCCAGCTCCATGACTGCGGCCATCTTAGTTGAGTTAATTTGCATATTTGCTTCTGATTGGTTGGTGGGTGTGGCTTGTGGGTGTAACAGAGTAAGGGTTAATTTGCATATTACTCTTTTATTAGATTAGATACAATGTGGGCCATTTGTTGACCATGGGGAGTCTATCTCAGCAGTTAATTCCTTCTCAGCCTTCACATCAAATAAATGAATCTTTCTTCTTAGGGCCACATAATAAGGAGGAAACTTTCATATTTATATTTTGTTTATTAAAGTGTATTGAGTTTGTTTTTTTAAGAAAATTTTAATTCTTTTATTTCTTCTGGGTCTCTGTTCTTTGCAACCTAAAAGCAGCCTCTTCCATCTCAATTCAAAAATATTTATTCATTTTAGTTAGTTTTTTTGGTTCAACATATTTTTATTGAGGTAACATTGGTTTATAACATTTTATATAAGTTTCAGTTGTACAACATTATAATTCAACATCTGTATATACTACAGCATGCTCACCACCAAAGGCCTAGTTCAAAATATTTATTGAGCACCTAATGTATGTATTTATTATCCACCTCCTCCTCAAAGTGAGGAACACCATGGTGATTAAATCTGTGTCTCCAGACTCCGGAAAAACCACAGTCTCACAAAGAAGTCAGATATAAAGCCAATGCATATGAAGGAAAATTCTACAGTAGAGGCACAAAAACTGCATTAGGTAAACTGGGGAAAGTGACATTAATTCAGCTGAGGGTATACTGCAATTTAGAAACTTTCATGGGAGAGCTAAGATGTGTTCTAGTGTTAAAAGGTGAGGATAATTTCTATGGCCAGGTTTTAAGGGCTTTTTAAAGGGCCTTTTAAGTGGAGGGCTGGTGGGTTGATAAAGCCAGACTTTGCATTGAACTGGAGAAGTAAAGGGAAGCAGTGATTAGGAAAACAGGCTAGGGCTAGGTGGTGAAGAAACTCAGATGTGAGGCTAAAGAGGGCTGAGCATTTTTTTTTTCTGTGACTATGAATCTTTTTGTTTCTGTTTCTTGGTAGCTAAAAAAATCTGATGAAAGTAGTCTTAGGTATGTTATCTGTCCTTGAGACAGTATGTCCAAAAGTTGCTCAGGTAGCTTCCTCATTTTGACCACTGTGCTCTATTGGTTGTGATACCAGCCCCTCCCCAGTCTTCCAAGCTTTTGTTAAATGCATAGAAAATGATTAGCTGTTCTCTACTTCCTTCATGTTGCCTGTGGGGCTGTGGGGCTGTGGGTGACCATTCCCTCTACCAACATCCCTGCGATCTATCTCTGTCCTTATAGCCATTATGGCTAGAGGGACATTAACAAATTTGCTGATCATTTTTGTTCAGAGAGAACAGGAGGTCTTTCAAGTGTCTGATCCTTCAAATGTATTTAGAAACTTTTATGTTGTTACTTCCAATCCTCTGGGAGATAGGGAAGTGGTAGGACAAGGAGACAGATGGATGTTCCAGTTGGAGTGCTCAATCTCCAATTCTCCTTGTACTTCCCAGCTCACAACGTCTTTATCTAAGAGTGAGGGATTGGGGAGGGGGCTGCTGGGGAAGAACCAGGAAAAATCCTGCCAAGCTACTTCTACTTTCAGATTTTTTCAGTCTGAATACTTAGACCTTGCCTTTGAATTAAAACACTAAGAATTGCTTCTTTGTTCCTAAATTCTAATCTGATAATTAATTCTGGGACAAATAGAGGTTTCAATGATCCAGGGCTAGGAAAAAATAATAAGTTCCCCAGTGGAAAAACAGGAGTATTTTATATTCTCAGTTGCCACGTATAGAGAAAGAAACTGAGGCTCAGAGACATTAATGAAATTGAATTCATAGAGTAAAGATTGAAACCTTTATCTCTCTGAATTCAAACCCAAAGTTACTTTGAAGATACTATGCTGTCTTCTCGGTAAGTTTTTAAATATCATCTGGCCTCTGTTTCCCCATCTCTAAAGTGAAAAGCTTGGGCTAGATGAATTTTAAGGCTCATTACAGCTGTAAATGTGTTTCTTAGGTTGAAAGTATTCAGAGCCCCCTAGATGACCGATAAGTGTGCATGTTCTTGCTTTCATATGAACTCATAAACCTTCCCCTAAGGAAGAGCATACATGTGGATTCTGCTCTAGGTTGCCAAGATCTAAGTATTGACTGGTGCAAAGTAAACAAATAGCAGCAATGGGACCTCCAGCAACTGGCAGATATATTGTTTTATGTTTATACATATGAGTGATATTTGATTTATATTTATTATTTCAGAGAGGAAAGAAGAAGGAGAGAGATATAGAAACATCAATGATGAGAGAGTATCATTGATAGGCTGCTGTCTGCATGCCCTGACCAGGAATTGAACCAGGTCGATGCTCAACCACTGAGCTACACCGGCCAGGCTGTCTTTTACATTTAAGCCTTGATGACTATATACTCCAGAAACTATTTTTAATCAAATAAATAATTAATGAGATTCACTCTATTATTATGATACTTGATGCAAACTAATTACTACTTGTCTCTATTTTAATATTGCAATCTTCTTAATATTGGCATTAACTTTGACTTTTCCCAGGTGATTATGCAGCTCAAATTGTTTGCTATCTTCCATCCTATCTGCAAGATTTACACCTGGCCACATACTGACAGTTTGAGTTAGTTCCAGGCAATGAAATGTGAAAACTCTGATTTACAGTATATGTCTGTCTAGAACACACCTGCCACTGCCACATAGGGAACCCTGCTTCAAATTTTCTCCCAATTGATTCTGAAACTTGAACTGTAGTAGCGTTTATCAAAGAGATTAGAAATGGCTCCGGAACATTCCCTGGGGTCCTCGTTCTTCGGTGGATTCTGTCGTAATGTGACTATGCCTTCCACTCGGCATGTGAAATTAGGATAGTCACTGTCTAATGCCTTGTCCATCTTTTTACGAGGGAAAAACAGGAACAAAAACAAAATGGAGTTTTCTAAAGACTATTGCCTTTCTTCTTTTCTGTTATACTTTATATTTGTATTTAGGAACTTAGTACAAGTCCCAAATTTAGTTAAGATTTTATCAATTAGCTAAATGGTAAAACACCTGGTTGAACTTGAAAATCTAAATGCAGTACTTAGGTATATCAGAGAAGTCTATTTTATAAGTTGAATTCAGATGTAAAAGAAGAGAAATATGTTTGAGTTAAGGAATAAACCAACAATTCTAGTATTTTTCAACTTCATTCATTTTCAGAAAAGGGAAAAGGATGAAATCCAAATTCCGGGTTTTGTTTATTTACTTACTTATTTATTTACTTACTTACTAACTCTTTCCTTGGAATGAAAATGAAGATAGAGTTAGTGAAGAAATCTGAATTCAAGGGGTTAGTGCTCTAGTATGTAAGATGGAGGTCTCTTTTAATGTGGAAAGTATCAAAATAATGTTAGAAAACAGATACCGTACATTAAAAGGTATCAGGAAACAGACAAAAGGTACCAAGTATTAGAAGTGGAAGTAAAAAAGAAAAAAGACATTTCAAATTTAGCTGAGCATCATCAGAAAGAGAAGTGTTGCATAAATGTCTAAAGACTAACTAAATGCAGGGAAATGTACAGTCGCTTAGCGCTGGATCTTACATCTTTTACTTCCCATATCAGCAGGGCTTACACGTTAATATTTTTACCACTAAGCTTCCTTGTAGAGAAAAGAGGAAAAGTGATCGTTACTGACCACCCCCTCTGAGGAACTGTTTGGAGAGGTCAAGTGACTTGGCCATACACCCAGATCTGTCAACACTGCTATAACCTTGGAATTCACAACGTCAGGTCTCCCCAGGAGGGGATCACAAAACAGAAAAGGCCTTCTGTGTAATGGGCACCTATGAGCAAATATTCTCCAATTTTACTATCTAGATTAGGGATTAAGAAACTTTTTCCTCTAAACAGTCCCAGTGATAAATAGTTTAAGCTTTGCAGTCTTTACATTCTCATGGAAAGTACTCAATCAACTCTGTGGCTGTAGCACAAAAGCAACTATATACACAGTCTGTGAAAGAAGGAGTGTGACTATGAACTTTTTTCAGAGCAAGTAGCGCCCTGGAATTAACCTTGGGTTACAGTGTGTCAACCAGTGCATTCCACTGGAAGATCTGATAATGGCTTTTGGGACTTTAATCAGGTTTCTCATTGGCATGTCCTTTCTCAAGCACAGTAGGTGAGGGTCAGGAGTAGTGATTGCCAAAGAAGGAATTTAAAAAGGAACAATTAAGTAGTGATGATCCTAATCCTTGCAATAAACTAGCAATTAAGCAACAGACACCTAGTCTTTACAACATCCTGCCTAAATTCTTCCTTCTCCTATATAAGATAATCTGGGAAGTACATATACATATTATTGTTTATAAACCAGAATATCTGACAAGCTTTAAAAAAGTCCTATTGGGTGATGAATACACAATATACTATACAGATGATGTATTATAGTATTCTACACCCATAACCTATATAATAACTTTATTAAACAATGTCACCCCAATACATCTAATCTAATAAAAGCATAATATTAAAATTAACCATTTCTCTGAGACGCCCACCAGCCTATTAGAGTGGCTGTATGCAAATTAATACAGCCAAGATGGTGGCCTGCAGCCAAGGAGAGAGCAGCGGCAGATGAGTCATGGGAAGCAGCGGGCAGCAGCACAGGTGGGGCAGGTGGTGACTGGTGCTTCGCAGGCAGTGGCGGCGGTGGGAAGGAGGGGCGCCAGGAATCGGCCTGCGGGGCGGAACTGCCCTGAACCCCAGCGGCTGTGAGTCCCGAGTGGGCTGGTTCCAGCCTCTGGGGAAGCGAGGGGACCAGGCCCAGCACCCCAGTGGCTGTGAGCCCCCCTCCCACTTGGCTGCCGCTGCTGTCACTGGGGAAAAAGGCTCCAGGGACCCAGGCCTGCAGGAGAGGGCAGTTGGAGGTATCCAGGCCTGAAGGGGAGGACAGTTGGGGGGACCAGGCTGCCCAGGGTGGACAGTTGGGGGTGACCAGGGTGGCAGAGGAGGGCTGTTGGTGGGGATCCAGACCTGCAGGGGAGGGCAGCTGGGGGGTACCCAGGCCAGTTGGGATGGACCCAGGCCTGCTGTGGAGGGCAGTTGGGGGGGCCATCCTGGCATGGGGTGGGCAGTTAGGGGCAATCAGGCCAGCACAGGAGCAGTTAGGCATTTATCAGGCTGGCAGGGGAATGGTTAGGGGCAATCGGCAGTCGAGAGGTTGGGAGCCAGCAGTACTGGATTATGAAATGGGCAGTCAGACATCCCTCAAGGGGTCCCTGATTGGAAAGGGTGCAGGTTGGTCTGAGGGACACCACCACCACCCCCCACCCTCACTCCGTGCATGAATTCTGTGCACCGGGCCTCTAGTTTAATAATAAAATAAAAAGAATGGTGCTTTCTGAACCTACATAGAGATAAATATGTGTATGCAGAGAAAGAGAAAGGAAGAGACAATGTACCTCATATAGGTACCATGCCAATCTATAATAATAAAAGCATAATATGCTAATTAGACCGGGCAGTCAAATGACCTTCCAGATGAAGTCAGATCTGAGAGGGCCGAGCCCCTTGCACAAATTTTGTGCGTCAGGTCTCTAGTCTATCTATAAACAGTATTTTCTTTAAATTCTTATTGCTAACATGGTCTAATTCTTTATTGATAATTAAAGAAAAACAAAAAAAATGTGAATATGGCCTACTACATTTTTTGATGATTAAACCTAACACTTAAAAAAAAAAAAAAGTCCTTGAAATGTGCCTCCCCTAAAATGAGTAACTTCTTATTTTTTCCTGGTTCGACTCTTCACCTCCATATGAAAATTGTTCTGGTTACAAAGAAGAGTGATGCCTGAGAAAGCCAAGTGATGAGACGCTGCCAGGACAACCCCGCCCACAGGAGATGGTGTCAGTCCTCACTGATGGGCAAGTTGAGGGCGGCTCTGTAAGGCTAAGCCAAATAAATACATTTGAAGAGCTCACAAATTTTATGACAGAAGCAGAAAATTTTGTTGACACATTATTGGGAATGGCACATAAACCACAGTCTTAATAAAAACGAATATCTTATCATTGGAAAGATTAAAAAAAACAACAGCAACTGGAGAAGACCAAGGCTCAGTTCATATTCAAGGAGCCAGTGGAGGGTAAAAGAGAAGGAGGAGTAACTAGAGGAATAATTAGAAAGGGTGTCAAGCTCCCCGTCTTCTAGGGCCTGTTACACAAAGACACAGGGACAGCCTGAAGGGGCAAGGAAACCTCACTGGGTAAGTGCCTACGAAACGCCTGGCATTGTCGGTGTTTTCAGTGTGTTACCTCACTGAATCTTCTCCACAATCCCTTGCAATGATAGGTAATGTCATCTCTATACTGACAAGGGCAGGAGAGCAAAGATGCCCAGTAACTGCCCACAGTCACTTTGGTGGGACCATGGTTTGGACCCCAATCTGTATCTATCTGAAGCTTTTCCATCTGACCATAATGAAGAAAGAAACAAAAGATGCCATCTCAAAGTATTGTGTAAATCCATACCTTAGTAAAATGAAAAGGCTTGCAAAAGTAGAAAGTAATGAAAACATTAATTTAGCAGTTTAGCAACAAGGTGAAAGTCAGAAATATTGGTTACGATTAAACACTAGAGGCCCGATGCACAAAATTTGTGCAAGAGTAAACCTTCTTTCCCCCGGCTGCCAGCACTGGCTTCCCTTTGGCACCTGGGACCCAGGCTTCCCTTGCAGCCCTGGCTTCATCCATGAGGTTGTCCAGAAGGATATCTGGTCTAATTAGCATATTATGCTTTTATTATTATAGATCAGCATATGCATATGATACTGATACATTTTGGGGATGTGACTAATATATTAAAAATGCATTCAGCTATGTCAGAAATTTTAACTAATAAAAGCATAATATTAAAATTAACCGTTTCTTCGGGACACCTAAGCCACGCCCACCAGCCAGTCAGAGTGACTGTATGCAAATTAGCCTAGCCAAGATGGCAGAGGCCGCAGCCCGGGTGTGCGGCTTCTCTGGGGCTGCGGCCTCTGCCATCTTGGGAGCCTCCGTCTTGGGAAGGCATCCCGCGCCCTGAGGCCGATGCCTTCCCAGACGGAAGCCTCCGGGGGCAGGACCAGCCGGCAGAGCCCTGGAGGCTCCCTCCTGGGAGGCGATCGGGTGGCGGCGGTGGGAGGCCTTCGGATGGCCGCCGCCATCCCATCATCTCCCAGGTGAAAGCCTCAGGGCAGGACTAACCGGCCGGCCCTGGGAGGCCATCGGGTGGCCAGGGGCATAGGCAGGGAGGCCTGAAACCTCCCTGCATGTGCCACGGCCACCCAATCACTTCCCAGGCGGATGGCCCGGAGGGTCAGTGGGAGCTGTGGCCAGGCTGAAAACTGCCCTCAGCCCCTCACCCAGGCTTGCCACACCCCCTGGGGTGAGGGTTCCCACTGGGGAGCTTGGCCAGCCTGCAAACAGACATTGGCCCCTCACCCAGGCTGGCCAGGCACACCAGCAGGTGGACATCCCCAGAGGGGTCCCAGACTGCGAGAGGGCACAGGCCAGGCTGAGGTACCCCCCCCCAGTGCACAAATTTTTGTGCACTGTGCCCCTAGTAGGATATAATCTTAATAGACAACCCCATGGGGAAATATGTGTCCACATTTGCAAAACAAATACACAAATATTAAAATAATTCTATTGAAAACCATGAGCTGATTTTGAAAAAAGGATTATAAATATTCATTAGCAAGACAACTTTAAAGGCATTTTATCAGTTTCTGAATAGTTCTGTGTCATATAAATAGTAAATTGTGGAAAAGAGTTATCTTTAAATACCTATGGAACATGATACTATATTGTTATTTCTGTACTAGCTGTACCCGGCCATGCATTGCTGTGGCTCAGTCTGGTTAAATGGAAAATAAAGAAAAGAGAAAGCGCATGTTTCTAATATGTTTAATTGCACGATGCTTGTGGGTATACAATGCGCCCTGCTGGGCGGCTGCCCCTGGCATGTCGCCGCCCCTGCCCTGCCCAGCTGGCCTGGCCTTGCACATGTGCGCCTCTGCAGCCTGGGCCCCCCCAGTGCCGACCTGCAACCCCGCTCCCCACTGGCAGCCAGTGCCCTGAGCCCAGAGCCCCGCGCCTGAAGCGGCCCGGCCACTCCCGAATCCCACCGGCAGGGGCCCTTGCCGAGCTGCCCAAAAGCTGAAGGAAAAAGGAGCCAAGGAAGATCCCCTGCTTTTGCCACATTTCCCTCAAGCCCTCGGCCTGGGGGCGGGGACCAAGGTGGCCCAGCCCCAGCCTGGTTGATATTTCGCAACATGATAATTGGCACGCTGATTGAATTCCATCCCTGGCAGAGTAAATTCCAAAATTCTGTTGGATAATTAACTCCTTCATCTGCTTCCACAACAGTGTTGACGGACTTGTATGTGACTACCTGGCTTTGAATGTTAGACTGAACAATATTGTTTAGTTTATAGCGTGTGTTGCTTTTACGTCCAACAGATGGCTCTGTTTTTCAAAAAAAGCATGTTTTTACCTGTCACAGGTGTGACATCTATATAATGTAGGTATATAAAAGCATGTGCATATTGAAATGCAATGTTGTGTCAAAATTTCAAAAACAATTGGTGAAGAACTTTCAGAGATTTAAGATTTTGAACAAATGAACATTTACATTTTTATTTATATAGATGTTATTTCTGTTTGGTATACTAGCTGATGGATTGAGATGTGGCTATATATTTTATTTTGTTATTAACATATTTTAGTTAATAGTCTTACATTAATACTAGGAAGAAAATGTAGAACATAATCCTTTTCTTAATTAGTTTAATCTACTTTTATAGATCTTCCCATTATAACACCCCCTCCTTTGAGAGATGAATGATGGTACATATTTCAGAGTCAGTTCTTAATTATTCAGGGAGTTCATTTTCAAGTTTGTAAAATGAGGAATAAAAGAACAGATTAAATTTTCATGTTGATTCCTTAGTTCTATGCTATGTTGAACATACATGTTTCTCTACCTCTTGGGCAAACAAAAACAATACTTCAGAGTTATAGCATTAGTTTTTTAACAATATACTAACATTTAGATTAGTATAAGCAAGTTTTCTTTTCTGACTTATAAAATATTACATAATGGAATTAGATGCTTCTACCTTGTTGATTATCATAATCTATACTGAAGGTTATTTCTAATTGCTTCTAGCAGTTGAGTGGCTGGGGGAAATGGAACCCACAAATTAGTCGATTGAGATTTGCAAAGTTCATGTAAAAATCAGGAATAGATTAGAGCCTTCTGACTGCTGGTAACTTCTTTAAGTATTGTTCAATTATTGACTCAAGATTGAGGCGCTTGTGACAACAGAGCAGTTAAAGGTACAGCCAGCATATTTGAAAGCAGCAGCAGAGTAAAGGGTAAAATCTTGGGCCTTGGAGTCAGACTACCCATGTTGGTTTTATCAGTTCTGCTACTCACCAGCTGTGGTACCTTGGGCACCTCCTTGATCTCATCTCTGGAATGGTGATGGGATGCCAATTGCATTAAGTTTCCCTAATGACATGGGGAGAGGGAATAATATATAGTCCATTTACAACCAGAGCTAATTTCCTCATTGTGGGGTAGCAGCCAAAACATAAGTGGAAGAATACAGTCCCCGGGGAAGATTCCCACAAGGAAGGCCTGGGCTGCAGTTTAATGGGCACCCTGCACATGTGGGGCCTCAGCCAGGAGTAGATGCAATAAACATACCACTTAGCACCTATAGTAGAACCTGAGAGCAAGGGTGATAATGAAGCGGACGGAATGAAGGCGTAACTGGATTTGTGACAGGATATCTGCTTTTGCTTCTCTGTCAGTGCCTTGTATGCTTCCTTACACAGTCAGCTACAGCAAGGGAATCTGTGGCCAAAGTCAGTCTGGAGTCTTGCCTTGTCTATTGGACCTCCAGAGACATATGCTCTTCACCTTTGCGTCACTCATCATATCCATGAGAAAGATGGGAAAGTAGGGCTGACAGTCCACAGCAGTTGTGCTGAGACCCAAGGGGTGAATAGAGGAGTCTAGCAAAAAGAATCAGGTAGTGCAATGGTAATAGAAGGCATGTGAGTGCAGTATCCAAACTGGCCACTTGCACAGCCACAGAGAAGAAGGTGATGGACAACCTATACGTTGAATATAACTCTACAATCATACCAAATTATTATTTTTAAAAACACATCAGTCACCAGCAGCTTCTGAAGAATTTCCTCCACCCAAAGAGGTTTTCTAGAGAGCAATGGTTGAGGAATAAAAGGAACAACTAAGCAGCCTTTATGTAATTGCCCCCCAAGGATCTGCCTGTACCCTCCCTCCCTCCTTCCACATGCTATTCCCCTCAGGACCATGCTATTCCCTTCAGGACCAGCCTTTGACTTAGTTGATGACATATGTAACAAACTAAAGTGGACTCCGTGCAGAGCAATTGGATCCCTGTGGCCATGAAGTATCCCATTTTCTGTGAAGGGGAAGAAGTTCATTTCTACAAGAGTTGATTTGCTTTGAGAAGGGAGATTGATGCAGCCAGTAGATCTGCATGGTCCTTGACTAGGTAGGGGATGCCTCTCTGCAGCTGCTCACAGAATAATGAGGCTCAGGGATCTAGATTCTGAGGCAACGCTGAAAGTGAAGGTGAAGGTGGGAAGGCAAAGACAGAGAGGGAGGTGAGGGTGAAAAAGAGAAGGACGAGGAGGAGAAAGATGATGGGATGGTGAAGAGGGGACACACAGGAGACCACCAGAAAGTGAGAGGCAAGGAAACACTCTTCCTGGGAGCCCTCAGAGGGAGGATGGCCCTTTGACACCTTGATTTCAGGATTTTGGCTCCAGAACTGTGAGAGAAAATGTTTGTGTGTGTGTGTTTGTTGTTGTTGTTTGTTTGTTTTTAGCTACCTAATTTGTGGTAAATTGTTATGGCAGCGCAAGGAAACTAAAACAGGGAGGTGACAGAGAAGAAGACAGACACAGATAGTTACACCTGTGTGTTCACTGAAGTCACCTGCTCCCCTAGCACCAGGCAGGGTCCTGGAGGCCAAGTCCTGTCCTTAACTCCTCCGTGGATCCTCGTCATGAGGCTTGCACATTTAAAAAGAAACTGGAAAAAATATTTGTGGCATGAAAGAATTTGAAAAAGGTCAGGAAGAGCCACAGTTGAATTTGTGAGCATTATTGCTTATGTAATCAATCCTATATAATAAAAGTCTAATATGCAAATTGTCCACTTGACTGAGAGTTTGACTGGGAATTCAACCAGGGGGCAGGGCTGACTGACCAACTGCCCACAGCCTGTCTTCCCCAGCTGGCCCTGCCCCAGCCTTCAGAGGCAGCAGGCAGCCAGAGGAAGGGAGGCCCCAGTCAGCAGCTGCTAGGGATCCTACCCATGCATGAATTTTGTGCACTGGGCCTCTAGTAAGAATATACTATTAGAAGACCAAATGGGCACTGGCATTCATTCTTTGGAAAGGTGGAATAAGGAAAAAGAAAAAGAAGAAAGTGACTTCCAGAGACATGAAGGAATTGTTGGTAGGCGACCTCAAATTGTAGGAAGTCAGGTGAGCCAGCCTCTTAAAGGAGCCTGACACTTGGGCTAGTGCTGGGTGCCAGTTGAGACAGTGCCCCTAGGACACCAGAGATGTCCTGGAGATGAGCATTGGCACAATCAGGAATACTCTGCAGCCTCACAGACTCTGTGTGAAGATTACCTAACTGCCATCACCACTAATATCATTTGTTGAGCACACAATACAATTAACTGGTATTTGTGATTACTTGATTGTCAAGATGGACAGTTTTCTTAAAGCAAACAATTAGCCTTAACCAAATGTTGCAAATGTAACTCTAATTTATGAATTTTATGCTTCTCTACTTTGCATACAGAATCATGCAACATTAACAATGAAAGAAGCTTTGCTGATTATTTGGTGGAGACAGTTCTTGTTACAAATAAGGAAAATAATATTTAGGAATGTTACTAACTTTTCAGCTTCACTAATGAGTGTTTCAACTTCATTTATTATGTGTGCATAAAATTCACACTATAGGGGCAGACATAGCAATATAGGCACAGGTATTATCCCAGTGAGCTGAAAACCCTGGGGAAATGGGAATCAGGGTTGTCATTCCCAGAGTTGATTGTTGATTGTGCCTTAGCATTGAGCTGTTTCCAAGCTGGAAGTGTTCCTGCTTCAGTGCATGTTTTCAGTTAAGAGCCATGAAGCTTAGGTTATAAAAAAATAATAGAAAAGAGAGAATGGTAGGGCGTGGGCTTTCTATTCCTTTTACCCTTAGTCCAATGAGTCAGGGTAGAGAAAAAAATTCAGGAAGCTAAAAGCAAAACAATTCTCATAAATCAGTATAGGATTCTGGTTCTGTCAGGATGAAATATGAATTATGAGAAAATACAGTTGCATGGAGGCATTAAAAACTCTGCAAAGGGCTTAAGAGAAAGTGAAAATGAAACAGTCTGGAAAAGGAAGCGTCTGAGCGTTGGTTACCTATTATATGTAAAACTTCCTTAAAAACCTGACTGTTAACCATGAGTCACCTCTGATTCATGTCTTTAGCTCAGTTGAACTCTGAATGTATATGTTCACCCCAATTTGCATAGTGAATGATTTTAAAAATTAAAGCCACTCATAGTGGAACTAAGGCTATTTTTAAAAAGTTAATAATTATATTCATATTTTAAGGAGACAAGATCAAGGACAGCTTTTAAATCCAATATGAAAAAAGATGAGAGGAAAAATTTCAAACACTTTAATTCTTTTTTTTTTTTTTTAATTTCAGGTAAGGCTCTTAATAAAGAAGGCATCCTGGTGAGAAAAAAGTAAAAACATGTTCTCCATATAAATTGAGCAGTTTCTTAGTGGGAAAAGTTTTCTCCCTAGAGAACATGAGCATTTGTATTTCCAAGAATAAGCAGAACGAATAATATTTGCAGATTTACTTGGCATATAATGGCTATGAATTTCCATCAGATTTCCATCAAAATGATAACATAACCAGCAAACTTTTAAACTTTTTTAGCATTATTTTCCAGTCTATAACTTTTAATTTGCTATTTCTTTTTAACTGATGCCTGTCTCTTTTACTCTTAAGAAGAGATAACACATCAAATGTTTGTTTTATTTTATTTTTATACTAGAAGCCCAATGCACGAAATTCGTGCATGGGGATTGCATGTCCCTCAGCCCAGCTTGCACCCACTAGCAATCCAGGACCCCTCAGGGGATGTCTTCTGCTGGACATCCCTTTCGCAATCCGGAATGCTGTCTTCTAACCGCCCGCCTGCCTACCTGCCTGATCACCCCTAACCACTCTGCATGCCTGCCTCCATCGCCTCTAACCACTTGTTTGCCTGCCTGATTGCCCTAACTGCTCAACTACCTGCCTGATCATCCCTGACCACCTCTGTCTCGGCCCCCACTATTGTGGCTTCATCCAGAAGGACATCCGTAATGACATCTGGAAGGTCGTTTGGCTGTCCAATCTAATTAGCATATTTTGCTTTTATTATTACAGTTTTTAAAAATTTTTTTTTTATTGATGTCAAGGAGGAAGGCAAAGGGAGAGAGAGATAGAAACATCAGTGATGAGAAAGAAACACTGATTGGCTGCCTCCTGCATGCACCACATGGAAGAACAAGCCCTCAACCAGGGCATGTGCCTTGACCAGGAATTGAACCATGACTTCCCAGTTCATAGGTCAACACTCAACCACTGAGCAACCCTGGCCAGGCTGTTTGTTTTATTTTAATCAAATTATATGATATACATGTTTTTGCTTTTTTGGGTCACAAAGAGTACTTTTTTTTTTTTTTATAAAACAGGACTTGAATATATTAAAGCCTTCCAGTGAACACTTAAGTGAAATACAGGCACAAATATGAATCTATAGTTCACTGGTCAGGAATCTCCTTAAACCAAGGATCTAGCACTAGAGGGAGAGTTCTTTTATTTAATGCCAACATGAATTTATTCTTTAGAGTTTACTAGGAGCTATTTATTTTTTTATTTAATAAAATCATATAGGTTTCAGGTATACAATTCTACAATACAACATCTATTTATTGTAACTGTGTGTTCATCATTCCAAGTCAAGTCTTCTTCCACCACCTTTTATGCCCCCCTTTCACGTCCTTCTACCTCTCACACCCCTCCTTCCTCCTGGCAATCACCTTGCTGTTTGTTGTCTGTGTCCATGAGTCCTTATTTTTTTCTTTGCTTAATCCCTCCACCCTTCTAACTTAGCCCTCAATCACCTGTTCCCTTTTCTCCACATTCAAAGATATTTAATATTTACCCATTGGCAGATAGCACATATATTTGCTGGAAATCAAGAGGTAGGCACTACTAAAACAATGTCTTCTAGCCAAAAGGTGAGCTATTCAATCTTGCTGAAAGTCAATCCTCTTGATCACTTAAAATTGGAAACCCATCTAATACAAAGTGACACTGTGTCTGTTTCAGAAAAGCAAAATCATTGTCATCACAAAGGATAGATGTTACAACAGGCCAAAGATCTCTATTGTAGAAATAACCAACTGGTAGTTTTCAAAGGTGATTCTGACCTTAGCATGTTGAACAGAAAAAATATTTTCAAAAAAGGAAGCAAAAAGCACTTCTGTGTGTTAATTTTGAACTCTATTTTAAAAACAAGACAGCCTCTCCCCTGGCTCAGGTCCCTTGAACATCAGTGGTCCTGTGGGGAGGAGCACATCCTGCAATCACATGGCGTAAGGCCTTGTGGGCTCCACACTGGGACTAATGGACTTGAATTAGCTTGGACGCTGAGCTACTCCTGACTCTAACATGGAAAGGAAGCTCTGGACACTGGCCTGCTCCTGGGACCCTCGCTGCTCCTTTTCCAGGACTGGCTTCTCCCAGTAAACTTTGGTTCCAGTAATCATTTTCACAAAACAAGAACTTGGACTCAAAACACCCACATTTTTTATCTCAGAACTGAGAAAAGAAAGAAAAGAGGAGAAAACCAAGATGGCAACATAGGTAAACACCTCGCCTGGAATTGCTGCCTCGCACAACCATTTCAAAACCACAATGAAAAGAAAAAACAGACACCACCCAGACCCACAGGAAGACTGGCTGAGTGGAAATTCTACAACTAGAGAGAGACTGAGGCTCAGAGGAAGTGTGGAAGTAAAGTGCGGAGGTACAGAGGCGCATGCGAAGGGGTCTTGTGGAAAGGGCTGGCAGCTGAGGATGCGGTCTTCTTTTTCATACCAGAGAGAGGCACAAGCTCCTTATGGCTCTGAGCTCCAGTTCCAGGCAAGTTTCTGGGGACCCAGACTCATACGGGGAGAAGATGGACTGTCTGGCAACATCTGGCACCAGGAGGATCTCTGGAGCGACTTTCTCTCGGCGGTCCGAGGGTCACTGAGACCCAGTGCCTCTTAGGGCAAGGCTGAGAATCAGCCATAGCTGTTTGCTCCACCCTGTTGATTCCCCAAGACCCCACCCCATCCAAGCAGCATGCAGAGACTTTTGCATATAAAAGGCTGGGAAGCCTCAGGCAGAAGCTAAAATAGCATCTCCTTAGAGTTCCAAGAGCCAGGAGACAGATTCAGTGAGCACCAAAGCCCCACTGAAGCAAGTCTTGCCCGATAAGGGTGTCTCCAGCACAGAAGTTCTCCCACCGTAGACACAGCTGATTCTCACAGCCAAGTGGCCTGGAGGTCAATTCCTCTCAGTGATACCAACAACAATCAAGGCTTAGCTACAACAAGACTGTGCACAAAGCCTACAAAGGGGTGCACCAAGAGTGTCCACTACAGGTAACTGGGGAGGCTGAGCCACTCGGCCCTACAGGACACGTAGCACAGAAAGCCACTCTATCAATGCAGGGAAACAGCCAAAATGGGGAGACAAAAAAACAGATCACAAATGACAGAAATGGAGGAAAGCAAATGACTGGAGATAGAGTTCAAAAACCACGGTTACAAGGTTTTTCGAGAAGTTTCTAGAGACCGCTGATAAATTTAAAAAGGATCAGCTAGAAATTAAGCATACACTGACTGAAATAAAGAATAATATACAGAGATCCAACAGCAGACTAGAGGATCACAAGAATCAAGTCAAAGATATGAAATGCGAAGAAGCAAAAAACACCCAACTGGAAAAGCAAAAAGCAAAAAGAATCCAAAAATATGAAGATAGTGTAAGGAGCCTCTGGGACAACTTCAAGAGTATCAACATCAGAATTATAAGGGTGCCAGAAGAAGAGAGAGAGCAAGATATAGAAAACCTATTTGAAGAAATAAAGACAGAAAACTTCCCCTACCTGGTGAGAGAAATAGTCTTCCAAGTCCAGAAAGTGCAGAGAACCACTAACAAAAAAAATCCAAGGAGGACCACACCAAGACACATAGGAATTAAAATGCCAAGGGAAAAAGACAAAGAGAGAATCTTAAAAGCAGTGAGAGAAAAGCAGTCAGTTACCTACAAGGGAGCACCCATACGACTGTCAGCTGATTTCTCAACAGAAACTTTGCAGGCCAGAAAGGAGTGGCAAGAAATATTCAAAACGATGAATAGCAAGAACCTACAACCAAGATTATTTTACCCAGCAAAGCTATCATTCGGAATTGAAGGTCAGATAAAGAGCTTCACAGACAAGAAAAAACTAAAAGAGTTCATCACCATCCAACCAGTATTATATAAAATGCTGAAAGGTATCCTTTGAGTGGAGGAAGAGGAAGAAAAAGTAAAGATAAAAATTATGAACAACAAATACATATCTATCAACAAGTGAACCTAAAAATCAAGTGAATAAAAAAATCTGATGAACAGAATAAACTGGTGAATAGAATAGAATAGAATCAGGGGCATAGAAATTCTCAGGGAGAAAGGGGTGTTGGGGGTGCGGGAATAGACTGGACAAAAATCGTACATCTGTGAAGGAGGACAGTGGGGGGGTGGTAAGGGCAGAGGGTGAGGTGGGTACTGGGATGAGGGGAGCTATGGGGGGGGGAAGAGGAACAACTGTAATAATATGAACAATAAAGATTAAAACAAACAAACAAACAAACAAACAAGAGAAACAAAAACAAAAACAAACAAGACAAACTTCTCATATGATTTAGATGTCCCTGTGTGAGGGAAATAAACATTCTGTTGTGTTTTGTGCCAACATTTCCAAAGCTACTTACATCTCATAAGATCTCAAAATAATTAAGTATTTATTTCAAAACTACTCTCTATCATTTTTAATACATTCATTTCCAAGCAGAGTTTCAAATTAAAGTAAGAACTGGTATTTGCAGATGGTTTTGTTTTTTGTTTTTTTGAGTTCTAAAAAGAAAATCCCAGGTGATAACATTCTTGACGAGTGTCTGGATAAAGCTGATTCCAGAAGATAGACAATGCTGTTGCATTGCTTTCATTACATTTTCAAGATTTTAATTCATGGAGATTTGGGGTTTTCACAAGTTTTTTTTCCAGTTAGAAAGTAATAAAATACTATTGGTGATCATCTCTTAGAAACATTGAAATAGCAAACAAAATTAAACTTATAACTGGAACTGTTGTCATATCCTCCGTGCCACATAATTTTGAAAGAACAACATGAACTCCCTTAGTCTGAGACAAGGTCTCTTACGCTTGTTACTATACAAAGATCCGTAATAAAAATATGTTTAATCAAAAACAGAGACTGCATCTTCTTATATAAACTTGTAAAAGAATTACACAATGTTTATTTTTATAATTATAGAGAAATCCTCATATTGAAATATCCATTCAAAAGAGGAAAATTCTAGATAACATTGAAGTGCATATTTAGCTCTATAATTAAATTGAAATCTAAGTTCAAAATTTTAAACTTATTTGTGGTTTTTTATCGTCATTGATTTATTAGTCATAATTACACAAAAATTATTGAGCAATTTAACTCAACATACACATTTTAAAATATATACTACTGAATTCTAAGGCCCTAATGACTGGCTGCTCAGAAAATATTTAGAGAGTGAAAGAGAATATTTAGAGAGTGAAAGAAAATGTAAGTAGTTATCTCTTAGGAAAATCTCTTGAGATGAGTGTGCATAATGACTAACACAATTAAAATAGAATATCCAAAAGCATTTTATGACTGGACTATAATCATATTGTACTTACTAAGGGTTAAGATTATTTCTTAAGTGAGTTAGGAATTGTGTTTAACTGCTAGCTCAAAATCTAGAAATCGCAGTGACCTACTAAAGTCCAGAGGTACACAGTTGAGGGCTGACATGGCAGTTTCACAGAACCACCTGGAGTCTAGGTTCTTTGCATCTTTCCATGTCAGCATCCTTATTTAGCATGACTTCCTCAACTACCTGAATCACCAAACAGGATTCCCCACCCAACAACTTCTGCTTTTATATGTACACGTAAAGGAAATACGAAAAATATAACTTTCTGCTGGACACATCTAGGTGTCTTTTAATAAGGAAAATAGGAGAATGGGCCTTATGTGAGCATCAGCAGATACTATCAAATAAATTACTCCTAATGCCAAACATAAGCTAACTATCTTGATGTTTTCTCTCTCTGTGTGTTTTCTTTTCTCTTCTGTTTTCTTTGCAGTACCATTTCACTTTTTCTCTTCAGAAGAATAAATAAGTATTATGACCAAGCAATTCAAGGGGCATAACTTTGATTTAAACTGGAGAATTGACATAATGATATATTCAAATAAGCTCAAATACATTTCAGTAAAAAATGAAAAGACTTTAGGCCTATGTGGAAACATGAAAAAGAATATTCAGAAAATGAGAAATATGTTGATTTTATATTGAAAGAAATGTGCAATGACCAATGAGCACTATTAAGTTTTAAACCACCTTTGTGAAGGTCTTCAGAGTAGCAGTTACAGTTTTTAAGTCTCCTTGGTTGCATTTTGGAATAACTGTTGTCGGTCCACAATACACATATGTGTTTGGCCCTGAGTCTATCCTCACAAACCTATAGAGTGTTAGAATTTCTGCTGTATTTTATTAGTAAACTAGGGGCCCGGTGCACAAAAATTTGTGCACTCGGGGTGGAGGGAGTCCCTCAGCCCGGCCTGTGCCCTCTCACAGTCTGGGACCCCTCAGTGGATGTCCTATGATGGCCCCAGTCTGCCAGGCGCCTTTTGTGTGTGTGTGTGTGTGTGTGTGTATGTGTCACCACTGGGGACCTGCCCCCAGCCGCATCAGAGGCTCGGAGCAGTCCTCCTGTGTGTGTCTACCTGCTGGGGGCCTGCCCCCAGGCACACCGTGGAGGCTTGGAGCAGGCACCCCCTCTATGTTGATCTCTCAGACTCTTGCCCTCCCCAGCATGTTGTTCTCTTTTTTGAGCGTGGCCAGGGCTGGGTGCGGCCTGCCTCCCAAGCTTGCCTACTGCCCATC
>PVJC01027599.1:0-23170 GCA_004026665.1 Murina feae
TGCCTGCTCCAAGCCTCCACGGTGTGCCTGGGGCAGGCCCCCGGCAGGTAGACACACACAGGAGGACTGCTCCGAGCCTCAGATGCGGCTGGGGGCAGGTCCCCAGTGGTGACACACACACACACAAAAGGCGCCTGGCAGACTGGGGCCATCATAGGACATCCACTGAGGGGTCCCAGACTGTCAGAGGGCACAGGCCAGGCTGAGAGACTCCCTCCACCCCAAGTGCACAAATTTTTGTGCACCGGGCCCCTAGTATATATATATATATATAACTATATATATATATATACACACACACACACATACACACACACACAAAGCTAAGCGACCATCCAACTGTCTGACCGGCCAGTAGGTATGACACACACTGACCACCAGGGGCAGATGCTTAATGCAGGAGCTGCTGAGCTGCGGTGACTTGGCAGCAGCAGTTTTTGGATGATGCACCCTGAAACCAGAGAAGAGGAAACCCAATTCCTGCAGGCCAGGCCGAGGGACCCCACCTGCCAGAGAGGCCCCACTCACTCTGCAGATGCTCTTTGAGCCCTGGTGCCACCCCAGGTGCAGCCAGCTGGGGAGGGACTGTGGGAGGTCGGCTCCAGGGCATTTCCGGCCCGTCTCATCCAGTCCTGCCCCACAGGCCACCTTCTAATTCATTCCCTTTCGATGTGCACGAATATGTGCACCCAGCCTCTCGTAAATTAAAAAGCACAGTATCATGTATGAAATATTCTTGCCATATATGTCCAACCTGAATCATGCCTCTAGGCTGAACTTCAAGTTTGCAGAAAACATAAGAAAATACCTAGGCACACCTCTGGCCTATTCTCTTCAGAATAGCAGAGGACTGTTCCAACTAAGAGTGATTGAAAACATATAACAACCAAACGCAAATGGTGAACCTTGATTAGATACTGGTTCCAAAAACTATGAAGACATGTGGGAAATAATTTGGGAGATTTTAATATGCCAAAATGTTGAAGGTAAAATCATGATGTCTGTAACTTATTTTCAAATGACTCAGCAAAAGAAAACAAAAATATGTTAATATATATGTGTAAACACACACATACATAGACAGACCCAGATATGCCAAACTGTTATCTGTTGATTCTAGATGGTTAGTTCATGTGTACCACAACTTTTCTATATACTTGAAAAAATTTCAAACTAAAAAATAACTAATATTTGCCTTTAATGTTTAACATTTTCAGTACCTGGTTCTTGAATGACATCTACCTTCCCCACACTGATATGAAGGAGTTCACCATTCTTTGCAAATGTCTCCCATTCCGAATCAGTCTGCTGGCAGGATGGACACCAAGGGGCATAACTATAAAAGAAGAATAGCTAATCAACATAAAAACATGGAAAATATCTGTAAAACAAGATAGACAAATTACCTAAGTTAAAAAAAAATCTTTCTTAGAGAAAGCACAAAAGCTTTTCCAAAGTCATTTGATATAAACAAAAATGTATTTCCCTAGAATTTGATGTATGAATATTAATTCACTGGGAAGAAATTAGCCAAAGTTTGAGAAGATTTTCACAAAATACTGTAATATATAAAATAGTTTATTTCAAAGTTTTTCTTACAATCAACCCAAATTTTGTCACTCTAGGTAGCTTCTGATTTTTGAGGCAGAATACTATTTTGACTGCCCCATTAAAGGAGGACAATTTTCACAAGGATATCCCTAAACTAGCCAAACCAGTTTCAGGTCCATCATAACTACAGAGCTGATGAGCAGAGACCAGAACATCTGTTACTAAGGGCTTCCCAAAGATTTAATGGAGTCTTTTCTAAAGATCTGCAGTAGTTCTGAACCAGTCCAAGAAAGAAAGTAGAAGCCATGGGCTAAACCAGCTTCACCCAACACTTTCTTAAATAGAAGATGAGTTAGAAATAAGTGGTTTTTACATTTATTTATTTTATTCGATAAACCTGAATTGCACACAATGCTGAAACTGTGAACAAGATAGATGTGCTACTCCCCTCCCTCTCCTTGTAGATACAATCCAGAGGTGAACACTGGCAAGCACAGGGATAATTAACAAGCCTGGTGGCAAATGCCATGACTGAGAATATGGAACAGATGCTGTGTAGACACTCAGGAGCTGGGTGGTCTCAGAAAGGCCCACAGAGGAAAATGCTTCTGTGCTACGTTCTTAAAGGAGGAACATAAGCAGAGAAGGGTCAAAGAATGTTCTCTTCTAAGTAAAGAGAACAATGTATACAAAGACACAGTGTAATGAGAGAAGAGGGTGAAGACATCATCCAAAACATTTGAAAAAACTGTATAAAGAGTTAGGATTGTATTTGAAGCTCCATGGTAAACCCTAAAGAGTAAGAGAATTATGATTACATTTATATTTTTTAAAAATAACTGGGCAGCTTGTGAAAAATGGATCAGTCAAGTTCAAGGTGGAATTCAAGGGAAGAACTGGGAGCTTGGGCCATCCTCCTGGCAATGTGCTATGGCTTTACAATGCTTTACCACATCCTGGAAAATATCACAAGCACTCACACCACGAAGCTCTAAAGTGGTCCACGATTTCACCTGCAGGTATAAAATGGAAATCCAGAGAAGTTTGCTGTTTAGAAAGCATAGTGGATCGAATAGTATCCTCTCAAAAGATATGTACAAGTACCAGTGAACACCACCTAATTCGGCTTCGGAGATGAGAGCACAGGCCAAGTGTGGGTCATCGGGCAAGAGAGAAACAAGGGTGCAAGAAGGAAGCAAGAGAGAAAGAACTCTTTGGGGACTTGAAACTTCCAGGATTCCATGCACTTGCAGTGGCCCCACCCTTCTAGTCAAATCACTGTTCCCCAGGCTAGACTGACAGGCAAGGACCTTCCCTAAGGTCACGTGGGCTGCACTGTACACAAGCTCATCTCCCCCTTTGCTGGATCCCTCCCCCCAGGGATGTGCAGGAATGCATCCATGGTTCCCTGGGGAGCTTAAAGTTGAAGCTGCCCAGATAAACATGCTTATAAAGTCTGGTCTCTCCTTTGCTCTTTTCCTATTATTAATATAATAAACTAGCTAATTACAAGGGTACATTTGGGCAGGTTAATGATCACTCCATGCCTCAGTTTCCTCAACTGTAAAATGAAATAACAGCAACTATCTTTTAAGGTCATTGGAAGATTAGATGACATATAAAGCAGGCTCATATCAAGAACAATCATTAATACAAATTATGTCTGTAAGGTACTACTTGGTTTCTGATTTTTACAAAATTCAACGGAGTAAATTTGGAGGGTGGGACAAAGGATCCTTTAACAAAAGAAAAGAAAGGATGGGGGTTTTTTTAACCAGGATTTATTTTTTATTTTTTTATTTTTTTGAGGAAAGAGAACCTGAGAGAGTTGGAAGGGTTTTTAATCCTGCAGGTTGCCTCTTCTTGGAGGGACAGGCAGGTATTGGACAGATTACCTTATGCGTACTTGACTAGAAAGTTCCAGACTGGTTGACTGAGAATATGCTTCTGGGAGCGGCTGAAACTGCAATTAGGTCAGGTATTAAATCTAAGTTGGTATCATGGGACTTTAGCGCCAGTGATGCCACTTGGTTCCTGTGGCTTTCTCTTTAGCATCTTCAAGGCACTTTTCTGACACATCAGCTCATCTGAACCTTACAGCATCGCTGTCAGACAAGACAAGTTTAGAGAGACTTGTTTAAGATCACCTAAAACCGCACAGAACAAAAACCCAGATGGAGGTATTTATGTGATAAAAAATTTCCAAGGAAAATAATAGCTAATATCAACAGAGAGGGAAAAGGAAGGGGAGAGGAAGGAGAGAATAGGGGACAGGAAACAGAGAGAGAAAGAGAAGGAGAGAAAGGAGAAGGAGAGAAACAGAAAGAATAAGAAGTAAAAACTAAGTCAGAAATCTTGAAATGCAGTTCAATAAACTCTGGATCTTTAGATCCTCTTTGCTTTGTTTCCCTCAACCCCTGCTTTTGCATGTAACTCATGGACACATTTGCTACCTCAGTAATTATTAAATCATGCAAATTTCATCGTTTAAAAAGAATCCAAGTCCCTAATCTCTAGATAGGCTACTATATAAATTGGATTTTTTTGGTAATATTTACCCTCAGATATACAAATGCCATTGAAGTAATTTTAGATATTCTATTTTCTATGTAGCTGCTACTCACTGGTCTGCAGCACTGTTAATGCCATTCTCTCTAAGATTTAATCTGAGTTTACTATTTTGAAATCCACCACTATCATTCATTCACTTAGTGTGTTCTTTTGGTGGAGATAAGCCAGCTTCAAGTCTCAGGTATGGAACTCAGTCTTCTGTTGTAGAAGCATTTTAAATTATTAGTATTCTTCTGTATTTAAAGGACGGTCATTTAGGCAGTAATTAGAACTACTATAAATAAATACCTCCAGGGGCCAGAGGAAAGTCATGTATGTGACTTTCATGCTCTTCTTTCTATGTCTCTCTCTATAAATACATCTATATACGTAATTTATTTATGTACATATGCATGAATAAAACTCATCAGAAAGGACTGAGTGCAATATTCATTTATATTACTTAAAACTAGTTCCAAATGATAGTCTTCTCCTAATTATGATAAAGAACAGATTTGTCCAACTTTTTCTTTTACATATCAGGTAATCTTCCTTTAATCTAAGAACCTCCAAGAGAAATTAGTCCCTTCATATTCATGAAAGCTGTAAAAGGTATCTTTCCTATTTAAATTTTTGTAGATGACAATGGTATATAAAGTTAGCAAGCTTCATAAAGGCATTTGAAACATATTCCAGATAGCCAAAACACCGTCAAATTATAACTTGGGCCCTATCTGTTTTGGCTCAATGGATACAGCGTCGGCCTGTGGACTAAAGGGTCCCAGGTTCGATTCTAGTCAAGGGCACATGCCTGGGTTGTGGGCCCGATCCCTAGTATGGGGCGTGCAGGAGGCAGCCAATCAATGATTCTCTCTAGTCATTGATGTTTCAATCTCTGTCTTCTTCTCCTTTCCTCTCCCTGAAATCAATAAAAATATATTTTAAAAAATTATAATTTGGCTATCAGCCCATCGTTAATAATCATTTCTGGAAAAAAAAATTCAAAAACATGCTTTTGTTATTCATTAATATTCATGTATAAATTACATTTAAGTTCTGCTGTATGGAAGAATAGTGGAAAGCCCTCAATTCTTTAACTGCATAACTCAATTTGGTATGAGATTTCATTAAGTGTACTAAACACTTCAGGGAAGGAGTTAATTATATTTTCTTGAAATAAAATTTTACTAAAAATATATTTTTATTCTCCAATAACAAAATTTTTTCTTCTGTCTTGGTGTGAATTTCATGTGTTTCCCAGGACATTCTCTTTTCTTATCCTTGCAGAAGTGAGATGGGCAATAACAGATACAATTAATATTCACTTAGAACTTACTGTGACCAAAGTGGTCAGAAGAATCTGTAATATTGAAGAGGAAAGAGGTATATTAGATTCATTGTTCTATGATTTAATACATGAATCTAAATCAAAATGACAACAAATGATGCCTTCATTACATCAAGTGCTATGTTTCATTTTGGAAAATCTGGAAAATGTCTTAATGATCCAAGAGTTGAAAATCTGAGATCAACCAAAGAACTTAGGTGCATATATGCATGACCCATGGACACAGACAATAGTGATGAAGGCCTGAGGAGGGAATGGGTATGGTGAAGAAGGGGAAAAAAAGAGGGCATCTATAACACTTTCAACAATAAAGATAAATTTTTTAAAAATTATATGCTTAAATATATTTCTTTAGATCATTTCTAGGAAATGTTCTCAAAAATGAAGAGGAAAAAAATCATTGGACACCTCTACAAAAACCATTACTCTTGCAAAAGAAAATGGAATTTACTACTTTTACTGGAATTCACTACTTTTACTTCACTCCATGAAAGCGTGACTGGTGCATTGTTTGTATCTGAACAGAGCCTGGCAGAGCCAACATCATAATAAATGTTTATTATATCAATGAGCAAATGGTAGATACGAGTAACTATCCTTAGTACCTAAGAAAATATATACAGGTGTTTCCTTCAGTGATATATTTGAGGAAACTCTTCACTAGAGGAACAAATAAAGTCTACTACTTATACATCCACTTAGTCAAAAAGTATTTATTGAACACACCCAGTACTTGATAGTTATTAAGGCTCTTGAGATAAACAGGAAGAAGAAAAACTTAGTTCCTTTTCTTAAAAGCTTATCATCCAGAGGAGGACTCAGACAAAAACTCAGTACCAAAGCATATAAATTAACTTATAATTACAAGGTGTGATATGGGCCCTCCTAGATAACACAAGACACAATGAAAAAGAATTTTCCCAGGGAGTTAGGAAGTCAGAGCACCAGTTTGAATGGTGAGGTGTGTCAAGAATGGGCATCCTTATATAATAAAAGGGTAATTTGCAACTCAACTGAACAGGGGAATGACTGGTCGCTATGATGCACACTGACCACCAGGGGGCAGACACTCAGCCACAAGACGGGCTGATGGCTGGTGAGCGCAGTGGCCCACCTCCGCAGTAGTGCTAAGGATATCCGACTGAGGCTTAGGCCAAGTGGGCCTAAGCTGTCAGTTGGACATCCCCCAAGGGCTCCCAGACTGCGAAAGGGCATAGGCCAGGCTGAGGGACCCTCCCCCCCGAATGCACTAATGTCGTGCACTGGGCTAGTACAGCAATAATACTCTTCATTTGCAGAAACTAGAAAGATGGTAAGACCATTGATAGGCGACTGAATCGCATAGGGCAAAGGCCTCCCCATATATGGGCCTAGGTGCTAGCTAGCTGCGAGCCTAAGGACAAATCAGCCTGACTCTGTGCCTCCCTTCAGGCTCCCCCACTACCCAGCTACTCTCCCTGGCCTGATCAAAGACTGCCAAGCTAAAGACTGCATTCTAGTTCTGGCCTTGCCCACAACTTACTAAAGATCCAGCCTTGGTCAAAGCTTTAATCTTCCCAAGTTGCTGTCTCCTCCAGTGAATGAGACTGAGAATGGTAATTCTGTATCTGATGGCTGGATGATCAAATAAGAGCAATAAGAAACTGATGTAAACAATATAACTGTTCACTGTGATTAAAATGACAATGACAGTAATGATGTGGATGAATACCCTCTGTGGAAACATTCTGAAATCAAATACTTTTTTGTTAGTTTATGAATTCCTCTTTTGCATGTTTTTAAATAACCACAACAGGAACTAGGGCAGTGGTTTTCTCTCAGAAGTATTTGGACATGTGCACAGCGGATAGATGTTAAATTATTTTGATGTCACTTGACTACTAGAATGTAATAACCAGGGATGCCAAAGGTGAACCATCCCACACATCAAAGACCTGCCCAATCCAAAATGCTCTGGTAAGAACCACTGTTAGGTGCTTGACAGATAATAAATATTTAGTAAATATTTTCTAAATAAATGAAATCTACATATAATATTTATTTTCTTCAGGGCCCAGTAGACTGCCAGTCCCTTGAAATGAAGGAATGTGACTTATTCATTTTCATCTTACAAGATCCCCAACTCTGAAGCTGACGCATGATAAGCAATGACTCCCTCAAAAACACAATCACCAAATCAAAACAATCTATTACACTGCAAAAAGTAATAACTATTTGGTATGAGTAAGGTAAGGCAATAATGTTATAATAAGGATATGGAGGAAACAATACTAAAACCTAGATGTCCTAGGGAAGTAAATGAGGCTTTCCTCCACCACCAGATGACTGATTGCAATTCTGAAACATGATCATCCCAAGAAGGAAGTCAGCAAGAGCAGTGCTTTATAAAGATCTGCATGCTTTCCTGAGGAATTTTAAGCCAAAGACATACTTTTTCTCTGTATATCAGTTTAGAGGTCAGTGTGTCACTCAAGCTATTTGGATATCTTCATGTTTCTTTTGGAGGAAACAGGTTCCAGAACAGTATACGGAATGTGTTAAATTGCATACTTTTGTTTCAAAAGAACAAAAGTCATTTTCTCAGAAACTGAATAATGAGAGCCAAGAAAGTGTTTAAAATAGCACAAGGTTACGAAGAAGCTGAGTAAAAGATAGTATGAAACAATGGAAATAACACATTAGAAGGCATTTTAAAGATTAGGTCATCTTTCCTAACCTTGAGAAAGAGCAAATTTTCCATCAGCAGTTGATGAAAAAAGCACAGAGAGCCAATTATAGAGACATGGAAGAAATGAGAGTAGAAATCATAGAACCATATATGAAGGCAAAAAGTAAAATAAAAACGGAATATGTAAGTTCACAGCATTAAAGAAAATGTAAATATGTGGTAATGGACGAATTTCTCAGATCTTGAAAAAGGTTCCAGAATTGTGAATATATTTTTAACTGATATTTCTCCTCAGCAAAGAGTGCTTTTTAAAAACTGATACTCAATTGCAAGGATCCAAAGTAAAAAGTTGACTGAAAGTAGTATGAATTAAATTTTATAGTAAAAGCTTTTCATGTCTTAGAGCAGACACTGTTAGATCCTTTAAAAATAATTAAATGATTGATACTAATATAATCAAGAATTGCATTGTAGTAGCTTTGTATAAAGTGGGATATAAAAGAAAAAAATTCCCAGAAGAAAGAAAGCATAGAAGCAAATGAACAACTAAAGAACTGTCATTCAAAGTAATGTCAAATTTTTAATACTATCAGAAAGCCTAACTTGACTCTTTAGAGAAGTTAATACACCACCTAACAATGAGAATGTCTAACAAGCTCCATTTATTATGACCAGTTCAGCTGAACAAAGTGTTAACATGAAAACTAGTATTAACACATTTTGTTTTTCTCTGTTGTATGTAGGGTGTCCAAAAACATTTGAAAGGTATAAAGGTCGTGTTTGTTGAAATCCATTTCATTTTCAAAATGGAGCTATCGGCTGTGTGTATATCTTTTGGGGAGACACCCTGTATATCATGAAAAAAGTCTAACTTATTGGCCATTAGAATGAATTCTTAGAAGTTCTTAATAGGCCTGTAGAGGTAGTGGGAATATAATGAATTTTACATTTTGGGGAAGGAGTGTCAAGCACCTAGGCTCAGTATGCAGAACGCTGGATGCAGGGGTTGGAATCCTCTTTCAGCTTTGTTCCTATTCTGAAGAGAACTACCAAAACGATCTCATGTTGACACAGCTTCCTTCCGGGGTACAAGTCTCACCATGCATCACACAGTCCAAACGCATTCCATGCAAAGGACACATGACAAGTGTAGGGCAATCGACTGCTACACCTAGGCTTGTGCATTTGTGAACAAATAAAATTTGAATTGTCAACATGGCCCAGCATAGGAGCTATTGGCTATTGCCTCTTTATAAGCTTAACTTGGCTTACACTTACCTCAGCTCTAGTGTTCTTAGTAATTTTGCTCAAAAAAAAAAAAAAAGCACTATTTCAAAAGTAACTATAAAATAGTTGAGGCCTTTCTGCGTTGCCTTTCATGTCATACACAAACTCAGTTTTAATCGGAAAACAGACATCTAGAAAAACTCCATTGTGTAAGTACTTCCTGAAAAGAACTGCCTGTACTACTTTCTGACGAAATGCAGCCTCTGACACCCCTCCACCTCTTACACACATGGCAGTCCTGAGTCAAGTCCCACTTTGCATACAAGTTTCTCTCTTCAAAGGAAAACGACCTCCTCACTTCCATTCACAGTTAAGTGGTTTATTTTAATAAGAGCTTCATGTCAACAGATCTCTTTAATAATTTCATTGATTTATCAGGATACCAAAGGCACTGACTTTGAGGTCTAAAAGGTAAATTTATGTTTGAGGGGTAACATGCATTCTGTTCTTTCAACAATGTAATCTGCTCAGTGACATAAATTTTGGCCCTGATCTCACAGGGACTTTTTCATTTCACAGGCTTCTGCTTGCATCTAAACAGATTTAAATTTTAGTCTGGGACAAACAAAGATCCAATTATGTGAGTGTATATGTCCTCAATGAAAAATCTGGCATCAAAGAGTAATGATCAAGTGTGTATATTGCTGAAACCACAGGTCAATGAGATGTGACCTTAGCGATCTTTTCTCCATCCTTCATTTTCTCTGCTGTCCACCATGAATGGTCTCTCAAGACTATCCAAACACCTACTTGAAAATTTTCTTCCTAATATAAACTAATTTAATCTATAATAAACAGTCCCTTGCCTGCTCCTAACCCAAAACTATATTTTGCCATCAAGCAAAGGTACTAACCATGATTTACTTTCTATTGTCCAAAGGGGGGCAATTTATTGATATCCTTTTCTTTTTAAAAAAATAAATTTTATTGATTTTTTTTTGCAGAGAGGAAGGGAGAGGGATAGAGATGTAGAAATATCGATGAGAAAGAAACATCAATCAGCTGCCTCCTGCACACCTCCTACTGGGGATGTGCCCACAACCAAGGTACATGCCCTTGACCAGAATAGAACCTGGGACCTTTCAGTCCGCAGGCGGACGCTCTATCCACTGAGCCAAACTGGTTAGGGCGATATCCTTTTCTTTATGACACTAGCACAATTACGTTATAATTACCCAGAAAGTCCTACCCCTGAAAATCACAGATATCAACATTTGATTTTAAAATTTCAAAAACCTGTTTTAATTTTTCACATCTCGGATTTTCAAAATGAATACTAAGATAGTGTGGACAAACTCGCCTGCCCTGTCGGTGCTGCAATTATTCATTCAACAAATACATTGCCTAGCACACGCTCCGTATTAGTACTGCACGGAAGGGTCATTGAATGACCGCCCTTTCTCCTCTCCCTACACCCTACAACAAAAGCACGCTATTTTCTTGCAGATTTCCTCCGTTCCTCCTCCCCAGGCCTCTCCGTGGGAAGCTGCTCAGCCTCCCCACCCCTAAAATCCTTTTCCCTAAAGTATGGGGCAGGCGAGGCGAGAGAGCAGAGAGGATCGCGCTGCCCCCTCGGCTGTCACCGCGAGGGCCGGCGCATGCGCAGCGCGAGCAGCCGGCGGCAGCACCGCTCGCCGGGGGCCCGAGGTCCAGCCCCCGGGGCGACCCGCGGAGCGTTGGGAGGGCGGGCAGTGCGGCGTGCGGGTCGGACGGGCACACTCACAATTTCAGCATCCACTCGCCCTCCATCACCAGCGTCCAGTTGGAGGCCGTCATGGGAAGCACCATGCTCTGCTTTGCCGGCAGCGCAGCGTGCTCGGGCCCGGCCTCCTCCGCCTCCTCGGCGGCCGCCGACACCGCGACCCAGGCGGCCAGGAGCGCCGTGAGCAGCGGGCCGCAGCGCCCGCCCGCCATAGTGGGGCGCGGAGGAAAAGCGAGAGGCGGACCCGCGGCCTCGCTCGCTGCGCCCCGGACCGTCCCGGGCGGTCGGAGGCGACGCCGGCTCCCTGGCCTGCACCGGGCCGCGCGGACAGGCCCGGCCGGAGGCGGGGACGGGCGCCGCCTCTTAACCGCCGAGGCGCGCTGAGGCCACGCCCCCTCCGCTGGCCGCGCTGCGTGGCGCGGGGTGTCGGTTGCCTAGGCGACGGCCGCCGCCGCTCTTCCTGCCCACCGAGCTGCAAAGAAACAGGACTTGCTGTTGCATAAGTAAGAAGGCACCGCGTGTGCCCAGGCTGCCCACGAAGGGCGGCTGGCGTGTGTGGGTTTTTCTAAAGAGAAACATGGCCACTAATTTAAAAAATGCATCCCCTCCTCAGATGGCAGCAAAGAGAACCGTGGGCTGCAAAGTAAACCCTGTGCGATGAAAAATGGAGCGTCTCCGGCTGAAAGGGCAAGGAAAATTCAAGTACTCCTCTGCGTGTGTGTATAGTGCCTAATTGGAGGTAGTTGTGAAACTAGACTATGCGGTTTTAATTTTTTACAAAAAACAATTTTAATTTTATAAAAACTTTAAAACGTGGGTACTGATAGATCAAATGAGTCAGTTGATAAGACTATTGCCAGTTGCAATGAAATGCACCTCATTTGGGGGGTGGGAGGAGGCAGGTATAAATGAAAGTAGCCTTAACTATTTCCAAATTTCTTTCCAGATACACAACACCTGGACCTAGAGGCCACCACACTCTTGGGTGTGACTGAAATACAATTAGAGGGTGGTGAGCTTCTTGAAGTGTGCTTTATAAGAATCATTAGGTGTTCAAAGGATGAAGCTGAGTAACCTGATGTGAACCCGGAGGAGAATGAAGACACTAAGAAATTGGCTAATGGGCTAAAGTTAAAAAAAAAAAGGACAAATAATATAACAATAATAATAAGCCTGGCAGCCATTTCTACACAAGGGCTACTCTACCTCAGGGAGCAGCTTAAGCTGAACTACCTGCCTGCATTGTGTTGCTGCTCTGTGAATCAGCTTGTATAAAGCAGTTCCTGGAATCCTACTTTTACCAATAGGACTGAAGCTTTCCCCATCTAGTCAGAGCTTTGCATCTCCAAACAACCAGGACAGTGCCTTTGGGGCCAATCAAACTTTGAAGATTTGGAGTCCTCATTTGCATGAGGCCAGACCAATCAGGGACCAGGGGTAGCTACCTCTGTCTATATAAGCCCCCCCTGTTTAGGCTGTGAGAGTGCACTGTCCCTTTTCAAGGAAGGCTGAGGGCTGTGTTTTCTCAGTTACACTCTAAGCTAGAGAAAGGCCTGGCCCCAAGGCTGTTCCGCAGCCCTTCTGTATCACAATTGAGCTGTTTTGCACTGAATAAATTTTCCTTCTTCACTGTGCCCCAAACTGGGGATTCCTGTTGGCATTGAATTGGCATCAATGACCATCAGTTGACAGTGATCAACATATCATGAAAACTATGTGATTCCTGAACACAGGGTAAGTATACAACTATGATGACTACAGGACATAGGACACGAATCTACAATCCCTACTTATAGGAAAGAAAGGTTAGTTTGCCTCCAGAGAAGGTCTTACCTGTATTTTGTAGTAGCTAAATTCTGTGTGGACCCTGCCCTTATCAAAATATGACTCACATTTAAACTATGACAAATTTGGGAAATGTTCCTGTAATAAATGTTACTAAAAGTCACTGTTATTGTATATAGATTGTTATCAAACTCAAGGGTTTTGAAGCTTTCTCTGATCAAGAAAGTTGTGGCAAGGCAGTTTTATTTACTTTTCATATGAACTTACATTCAAAGCCTAAGGGAAGCTTAGCCACTGCTTATTAACACCATGTGGTCGATTACACATTGATTTTTCTTTTTAGAATGTCTAGTGACACTCACTTACCAGGTTGGATTCCTGTCAAGCTCATCTTGTGACAGCTGCATCTGCAGAATACTGTGCTGCGTTTTAAAATTCAGCAAGAATAGCATTTAGTAAGATCTGCCCAGACCTTGAGACATTTGTCCTTTCTAACAAGATTAATCCTATAAACTCAGTTGAAAACATGTTATTTTACTTGTTTTAATAAAAGGACTCATTCATTGTGAATCCTACCATTCTATTCAGTGCAGCTTTTGTGTATATGTTATTTGTTAAAAAAGAAAAATGTTCTTAAAAATAGCATCTCATATTGAAGCATTACTGTTAATTTATTGGGTGCGATAATGGTATTTGACTATATATTTTTAAATTTTGATTGGTTACAGGTAGTGAAATATTTATGGTTAAAATAATATGCTGTATTAGAATTCACTTTTTAAAGCTCCAGAAGTAAAACTTGGAGGATGGAGGGAAGATGGAGGAAGCCAAAGTGGCATAATTTTAGTTAATATTGAAGCTAAGATCATTTTTGCTCTTCTATTTTTGGGTATGTTGGAAATTTCTTCAAAATTATAAAGAGAGAGGGTATCTGAGACCACAGAAGAAATTATTGCTTATGATGGCATGGGTGGGCCTAGTGGGTACTATGCTCAGTGAAATAAGTCCATCAGAGAAAGACAAATACATGGTTTCACTTACTTATGAAATCTAGGACAAAATAAATGAACAAACAAAACTGAAACAGATTCAAGATACAGCAAGAGAACTGGGGCTTGCACTGGGTGAAAGAAGTGAAGGGACTAAGAAGTACAAATTGGTAGTTACAGAATAGTCATGGGGAAGTAGGTAAAGCATAGAAAATGCAGTCAATAATATAGTGATAAACATGTATAGGCCCTTTTGGGGTACTGAAATACCATGGGATGCTATGTAAATTATATGATTGTCTCACCACTAGGCAGTATACCCAAAACCAATACATAATAAAAAAAAATTTTTTTAAAGAAAAACTATTGCTGAAGTTTTTCCTTTATCTAACACAAAATATCGGTTCAAAAATTGCATTTCTTGGCCTTCCAACTAAGGTGAGTAGGAAAGAATATAGCAATAATGTGCGGGAACATGTGAGTGGTGGGGTGACGCAGACCAAGGTCAGGGAAGCAACTGCTGTCAAACCACGATTGACATCTCCGGCTGACACTTCCTACCAACGTGACTTGGGGCTAAAACTCCTTGACTCCAAGGTTTTGCTTAAATGCTGCTAATAATAGAACATGCTGTGTCATGGCTGTGAAGACTGAGCGAAACAAATATTAATGCCTAACTCACAGCACGATTCAATAAAGGTTATGTATTATCATTTGGAGGCAACGGACGGCAAGCTATGATGCTTCTAGGGCTCTCTATTTTTCCTAAATTAAAGTTGAATTCACTTAGAGTTCACAAAGTCCTTCACAATCTACCTTCAGTTTTGTCCACTTTACGGTTCACCATTCCTACAATCCCCCATGCTCCAGCAACACAAAATTACTCCTTATTCCCCAAACACATGAGAAATGGAGGCCGCAGTTCCACAGCTCTGAAAACCTGAGTCCTGTGAACAACCACAAAAGTAAGCTAGCTGCAGATCATTCTCCCACTCCTGAGAAGACAGCCTTCCTGAAGAGTGATCTACAGAGGGTAAACTCAGGTAGGTCCTCTAACCAACAGGAACTGTGAAACAACAAATGTTGCCCCAAGCCACTAAGATCTGGGGTAATTTGCCATGCAGCCATAGGTAAATAGGTCAGGGCTCAATCCTTTATGTGTTTAAAGGATGGAACGCATTTAAAGAAGGGAATTATGGTTCTAAGAAGATTGATACCTGGTACTGGGAGAAAGAGCTTTTGTCCCTAGAGTATGTAGTTTCCACTGGTAGCACCGTGGGGCAGCTATGGTTACACAAGGATACATGGTTCCAAGTCAGAAAAAGAATACTTTGTTCTCTGATGAGCGGATGCACTGACAGGAAAGAGAGGATGAATGTGGTGGATGTCTATTTAATTCTCTTCTCTTTCCCCACCTCTTTGAAGTCAGGCCTACCATTGTAACAGTTCTAGCCAATGGTTGGCAAACAAGAGGGATGTGAATGTATCACTTGCACTAGTGCTCCCTTCTGCTGTGCAACTTTTAGAGGAAGGATCATGAACTAGGAGTCTACAAGACTAGAGAAGCCTGAATTTTTGAGATGGGTCATGAAGAACCCTTACATATAAGTTCTTTTTTGTTTTGTTTTGTTTTGGGGGGGAGGGGTTGCATATAAATTCTTCAGTTAATCTACATTTCCCAGCCCCTACCCCAACCCCTGCCTTCCCTCTGAGATTCATCAGTCTATTGCATGCTTCTACATCTCTGGACCTATTTTGTTCATCAGTTTATTTTGTTTGTTAGATTCCACATATGAGTGAGATCATCTGACACTTGTCTTTCTCTGACTGGCTTATTTCACTTAATATAATATTCTACAGGTCTCTCCATGCTGTCTCAAATGATAACAGAGCCTTCTTTTTTGCAGTTGCATTCTTAATGAACTGTATTCTTTAAAAAAAAAATCATTATTCTTAGTGAACTCTGAGTTAGCAAGAAATAATCTTCCACTATGATAAGCTTATTTAGGTTAACTAGTGCTTCATAGCGAACCACCCCAATATCATATCTCATGGTTCTGGGAGTTGATAGGCTCAGCTGGGCTGTTTCCCCCTGGATTCCTTCATAGGGTGTCAGGCACTTGAAGTGAAGACTAGAGTGATTTGAAGTCTTGTGTGCTCATGTGTCAAGCACCTGATACAGGATGGCTGGAACAGCTGGGCACTGATGAAACACCTCTTATCCAAGCAGCCTCTCCATGTGGCTACTTGGGCTTCCTTCAGCATGGCAGTTGGAGGGCTGTCAGACTTCCTTTCTCTTGAGCAAGAATTCTCAAGAGGCCCTGGGGGAAGCTGCAGTGTTTCTTCAGATCTTGCTTCAGAAATCGAAGAACATCACTTCTACCACATTCTATTGGTCAAGTCATTAATGGCCAGTCCAGATTAAAGAGACAGGGAATTAGACTTTAATCCTTAACAAGAAGCAGCAAAATAATCGCATCCATCTTTCATCTATATAAAAAGCCACTCTGAAAAGTTGGAATTGTTTGCCACTGAAGCATGACCTACACTGTTCTGAGTAACTCACTATCTTCCTTGGATGACTTAGTCAAGAGTAACTTGGGGGGTTGTGGGTATGAGTGATATTTCCAGAAAGCCGAATAGGACCTACCTCTCCCCTTTTACCTTTTGTGGGTAGTCCCCCGTGAGGTGCCTGTTTGGCCAAAATGTATTGGAAAGAAGGTTTTCAAGCCTTTGAGTAGCCACATGCTTGGCACCATGGTATTTTGATACTCAAAGGACTTCTTCACAGGACTTTTGTTAAACTTCTTCCAAAAAGACCCAAAAGAATATGATAAGATTTATATAAATAGACTCATATGGACAAAATATCTGTCTTTTGCATCCTGAACCCTTTTAAAACGTTGAATAATGGATGTAAGAAAATGATTTGCTAAGCAAGATAAGAACATATATTTCCGTGGTAGAAACTTTTAATATAGTAACAAAAATAGACGTTGATAAAATTGGAACTTGGTAGTAAGAGGATAATCAATGAGAGACAAGAAGATTGTATTAAGATTACAAACTCCATAATAATAAAGAGTACAGAAATAATAAACAACTGTTTTCCTATTAAGGATGGTGAAAGTGGTATGGAAATGTTAAATAAGATACACAACGCTTTAAATTAGTTCACAATGTAATAATAGTACAGGAATTTAATTACACAAACAGACTTGCTAAATGCCTTACAGGAACAAAAGATGGAGAGGGAATTTAAATAGGACATTTTCTAGAACAGATGGTAGAAGAAACCATAAGGATGAAAACATACTGAATTGTCTCAGACTAGTGATTAAAAACAAATCCAGAAGGAGCCTTGACCAGCTTCTGAGAAACAGCAACCCTATGGCCACCTCTTGCTTAAAGAGAATCACTAATTTTTTTCTCAAAACTAATAAGTGAGCACAGGAAAAGCTGAATATAAGAAAAATATATACAATTCTCTCCCTATATATCAGGAACAATTAATTTTAAAAATGTAATGTGGGCAAATATCTCATCAAGAGCAGCAAAACCTACCGTATTAAAAAAAAAAAAAACCCTAAAGAAACAAGCAAAACATATGAAAAAAAACAACAGCTAAAAGACATTATGTGATAGATATATCAATTTTCCTAAATTAATCTATACATATAATGCAATATGATTTAAAATTCAAGCGAAGTTGAATTTTATAGAATTCCAAAAATCTATCTTAAAAAGTGATGCTTAAGACGAGCTAACAGATACAGAGAACAAACTGACAGCTGTCAGAGAGGAGGGCTTGGAAGGAAGGTGAGAAGGTTGAAGGGATTGAGCAAAGAAGAAAAAGAAAGACTCTTGGACACAGGCAACATTATGGTGATTGCCAGAGGGAAGGGAGGTGGGGGAGGTAGAAGAAGGTAAAGAGGGGATAAATGATGATGGAAGAAGACTTGACTTGTGGTGGTAAAGACATAATACAATATACAGATAATGTATTGTAGAACTGTATATCTGAAACCTGTATCATTTTATTTATAAACTAGAGGCCCAGTGCACAAAAATTTGTGCACTCAGAGTTGTCCCTCAGCCCTGCCTGTGCCCTCTTGCAGTCTGGGACCCCTCAGGGGATGTCCACCTGCTGGTTTAGGCCCACTTCCTGGGGAATCAGGCCTAAGCTGGCAGTCAGACATGCCACTGGCAGCCCAGGAGCCCTCGGGGGATATCCACCTGCCAGCGAGGAGCAGACCTAAGCTGCAGTTGGACATCCTTAGTGCTGCTAAGGAGGTGGGAGAAACTAGCACCACCACCGCTATGCTGGCAGCCATCAGCCTGGCTTGTGGCTGAGCAGAGCTCCCCCTGTGGGAGCACACTGACCACCAGGGGGCATCTCCTATATTGAGCATTTGCCCCATGGTGGTCAGTGTGTGTCATAGTGACCAGTCATTCTCAGTCGTTCTGCTGTTAGGGTCAATTTGCATATTACCCTTTTATTATATAGGATAGAGGCCTGGTGCATGGATGGGGGCCGGCTGGTTTGCTATGAAGGGTGTCCCAGAATAGGGTGAGGGTCCCTGCTGGAGTGCCTGGCCAACCTGGGTGAGGGGCTGATGGCTGTTAGCAGGCTGATCAAGCCCCCCAGAGGGGACCCTCACCCCATAGGGGTGTGGCCAGCCTGGGTGAGGGGCTGAGGGCTATTTGCAGGCTAGCCACAGCCCCTTCAGGGTGGGGGTACCCATTGGGGTGCCTGACCAGCGTGGGTGAGGGGCTGATGGCTGTTTTCAGGCTGGCCACATCCCCTTCAGGGTGGGGGTCCCCACTGGGATGCCTGGCCAGCCTGGGTGAGGGGCTGAGGACTGTTTTCAGGCTGGCCACACCCTTGGGCTGGAAGCAGGTATTTGGGATTTATTTATCTTCTATAATTGAAACTTTGTGACCTTGAGCAGAACTCAGGGCTGGCCAGGACAGGTGAAAAGCTTGGCTTCCTCCATCACCAGGGCAACCCAAGCCTCCTGCTTGCTCCAGATCTGTGGCCACTGCCATCTTTGTGATGGAGTGAAGGAATGATGGAGTGAGGGAGTGACAGTTAATTTACATATTACTCTTTTATTAGATAGGATGTTACCCCAATAAATTCAATTTAAAAATTTTAAAAAAACCAGCCAACCAGATTTTGAAAAAAGAACGATGATATAGGTCTTGCCCTCTCAAATATTAAACTCTGCTATCAAATTACAATAAAACGCATAGTCATTTAAGAAGCAAATATATAAATGGATTAGAGTAATGACTCAAGAAAAAAAACTATATAGATATTTGCCTATGTCAAAGGTGGTAGATGTGTTAGGGTAAAGTAGACTTAGGCTGCAGTTAAACAGCCCACAAAATCTCAGAGGTCTGACTGATAGAGCTCAGTTCTCTGTGTGCAACAGCCACCTTGGATCTCAGAGACTCTCCAGGGAGCTGAGAGTGGGACAGGATCTTCACAATACAGCTGCTTAATCCTGGGGCTCTACCAGTTCAACCTGAAGCCTCCTCCAGAAACATCACCGGGAAGGAGAAAGTAAAATGCTGTGAATAGCTTTAGCTTTCTTAGTCCAGAAGCAGCACACACACTGTTCAGCTCATAGTACACTAGCTAGAAGTGATCATAAGACTGCCTAACTTATAGGAAGGGTGTTTGTCCACGGGAACTTAATTCTGATTGTACAGTAATAACATCCATGATGGCATGTCAAGTCAGTGAGAAAAATTGCACTAATTCATGGTAATGTTAGGGAAATTTCCTTTATATTAAAAAAAGTATTTCTATATACTTTGATTTCTAAGTAAAGCCAAGCCTGGCAAAATGATCTGAAATATCAAAGGTTTAATATATCTGAAATTCAAAAAGTCCTACAAATAATTAATAGACATACAACCCAATAGGAAAATAGAAAAGATTATAAATAACCACAGAATAAGAAATACAAATGGCAGCAGAATATGAAAAGCTGCTTGTGCACACTGCTGATCAACAAAGTAATTTCTAGTGGTTGGACAATAATATACTTTACAAAGTCTTCCCCTCATATTTCCAGTATCTGACTAACACCATACTTAGTTATTACAATACTAGAGGCCCGGTGCACGAAATTCGTGCATGGGTAGGGTTCCTAGGCCTGGCTGTTGATCATGGCCTAACAGGCCCTTCTGGCTGCCTGCCAGGGCCTTCCTTCATTTTGTGCTGCCCCCTGGTGGTCTGCGTACATCATAGCAAGTGATCAAACTCTGGGTCTTTCCGTCGAACTCCCGAGGGGACAATTTGCATATTAGGCTCTTATATAGATAGATTATTGACTATATTTCCTATGTTGTATTTTACATCCCCATGACTACTTTATAACTACCAATCCATACTTCACAATTCCTTCGCCTTTTCCAATCAAGTCTCCCAACCCCCTGCTTCTCTAGCCACCACTATGTTGTACAGCTGAAACCAATAAAAAATAATATTGAAATGTAAACTGTCATTGAAAAAATTAAAAAATAATAACAATAAAATAATTTTAAAGAAAAGAAAAAGTACATTTTATAGTTGCTAATATGGTAATTCCTCCAATGCTGCAGTTTGCTCTCTTCAGTTACGTGAAGTCAGGCACAATCTGAAAATATTAAATGGAAAAATTCAGAAATAAACAATTCATAATTCTTAAATTGCAAGTCCTTCTGAGGAGCATGATGAAGTCTCGCAGGGCCCTTTGTCCAGCATTTCCACACTGTATATGCTCCTCCACCTTAGTCACTTGGTAGCCATCTTGGTTATCAGATAGAGTACTGCAGTATCATATCTTGGAACATATCTCCCATAGATAAGGGGGGATACTGGATACTGTAGAGTTAATTTGATGATTTTCTGTGTTTAACCAACCATTATTAGGACAAGTCACCCCAGTATTACAAAATCCTCAAGTTCCCCTTTTTGCCCCTACTGCTTTTTTATTATACTTTCTGATTACATGATATTTGGGAACCTTGCCTTTGCACATTTAAAGTAGAATTAATTGGAAATGAGGGAGTCACAAATTTTATTCTATAGCAATTGTGTGTCTCAAATCTGGCAAATTGTGCATAAAGAAGAAAAAAAATACTTCACATATAAAAACTGCCTATAATGTTTGGTGATCTCTAGTAAATACCAGGCCCTGGATAGTCGAGCATACCAGCTGGTGTCTTCACTTCCTTCAGCACATTTACAAGAGCCTACTCTGTATAGTGTGTGCAGACCTTGTCTTGGATTCTGTAGAGCCACAGAGACGTGGGTATCTGTTCTTCATGAGCAAGGCACTAATTGACAATGCTTTAATAATAAAAGTTAAGTGATGGTCAAGAGCATTTCGGAATATGGAGGCTGAGAGTATGCCATGGAAAATATTGAACTTTAGGTCAACTCTGACATGAAGGTAGGAAAGAACAAATGAAGAAGAGGGACAGAGAAAATTCCAGACAAAGTGACAAGATAACAGGAAACTATAAGAATCTCTAAGTGTAGCTCTCAACCTTAAAACAACAATGAAACTATGTTTATTATTAATAAGTATTTGTTGTCTTTTGGCATTTGAAGGTCAGGAAATCAGGAACTGTTGTTGTGCACTTAATACATTTAATCAAGATTTACTTTTATTGTAGAGAAGAAACCGCAAAGGTACAAAGTTGTCCACTGAGTTTACCGCTCTGCTCCAAGGAAATAAAACAAGTAACTAAATGATCAGTTCTACAGAGGAACTTACAAAGTTCATATTAGTAAATATTCTTGATATTTGAACCAAATATTTCTCAAGATACTTATACCAGGCATTAAATTGTTTTGTTTACATTTCAGTGAAAGTAGAAAACAATTTTTCACTTATAAAAATTTAATACACTTATAAAAGTTATAAATATAAAATTTAAGACACTTAATTATAATCTTTGTCCTTATTGCAAGCTTCTCTCACTTTGTCATCAAAGAAAATTTTGAAATCCTGCTCTGGCCGGTGTGCCTCAGTTGGTTGTGGGTCATCCCATACACTGAAAAGTCATCAGTTCAATTCTGGGACAGGATGCACACCCAGATTGCCAGGTTGCAGGTTCAATAGGATGTATCTCTATCTCATCAATGTTTCTAGTTCTCTCTCTCCTCTCTAAAACCAATTAAAAAAACATTTTTTTTTTAAAAAAGAAAATTTTGAAATCCAAAATTAGTTACAGAGAAGCATTAAAATATTAGATAATACAGGCCAAGAATTCAACATCTTGCATTTTACCTAAGAAAATACTTTAGGATAATTACCTGGCGGGAAGTTTTATGTTCCCTGATAGAAGATGAGAGAACAGGTAAGGTATGTTCTGTAAGAGAAAATATAACTAAAATGCAACCAAAACAAAATCCATAGTGCACATAAATCAGTAGCACAATTAGCTACTAAAGCATAAAATAATAATTGAAAAATATAAATGTAGTAGGATAGATTGTATGTAACACCATGTACCCAGCAATCAGCAGCACACTGGTAAATGTTTAACAACCCACATCTCTGAGGCCAAGAATTCTGATTTGTTTAGTTTGTTTGATTTCTGTGCTTTAAGTAATCTCACCACATCTGATTTCAAACTACTAACTTGATGTCCACAAACTAGCCAGATTCCTGAAAATTTATAAATTGGCTCTTAAATCTGGTGCAAGATGACTCCAGCATCACACTGCAAGCACTGATAATATTATAGTACCACTTAAAAATATGCTCACTCTTACCTTATTATTCTAAATACTAAACAAGTGGACTTAAAACCTCTAAGCCCTGGCCAGTGTGGCACAGTTGGTTGGAGCATCATCCCATGCACCAAAAGATTTCAGGTTCGATTCCTGGCAAGGGCACATACCCAGATTGCCCCAGTCAGGACACGTTTGGGGGACAACCATTGAGGTTTCTCTCTCTCTCTCTCTCTCTCTCTCTCTCTCTCTCTCTCTCTCTCTCTCTCTTTCTCTCTCTCTCTCATTGATAAAAACATGTAAAAAACCCTCCAAAATACTTTTAAAAATATATGAATACTAGGGTCCTGGTGCACAAAAATTTGTGCACTCAGAGGGTGGGGGGTCTCTCAGCCCGGCCTGTGCCCTCTTGCAGTCTGGGACACCTCGGGGGAAATGTCCACCTGCTGGCATGCCTGGCCAGCCTGGGTGAGGGGCTGAGGGCCATTTTCAGGCTGCCCACAGCCCCTTCAGGGTTCGTGCACTGGGGGGTGGGAGGGCTGGTGAGTGCAGG
>PVJC01027600.1:0-23166 GCA_004026665.1 Murina feae
CTCCTCATGTCTTCTAATTCCCAGCGTCCCCTGAGGTCCAGGCCCCAGAGGGGCTGTGACCCGACAGTGTTCCATGCCCATGAGCAGCCTTGACCTGTCGGTTATTGCCGATCATGTAGACGAGAACTAAGGAGACCCATCTTGAAAAGATATATGTCCACGTGGAGAGAAATCAGATAGCAACATGACCTGTAGGAGGATTTCAAATCGCTTCCAAACAGTCCTTATGGGATTATCCCTTCCTTGTCCTTCTCTGCTCTGAACATGATTGGAATGTCTTGGCGGGTGGAGAGCTGCTGGTTGAGGGTGGGGAGTGTTCTTCTAGTACCGCCTTCCTGCCCACGAGGATCTCGTTGATTTGAGTCCACAATGTCCACATAACGGGCTATGCATAACAGACCAGCCTCTTCTCTATTTCCTGCTTCTGTAAGCCTGAGGCATGGAGCCCATCAGATAGGACCCTTCTTTCTTGCTTACTGTCTCTGGTGTTTTCCTGTTGTTACCAGGAACACCCCATCTCACCCCGTTCCTCCCGCGCCTTGGGCTCGGGCTGCCTGTCTCTGTGTCCAATAGTGCATCATACAAGGCGTTTATTGAGAAGGCCAGCCAACCGAGAAGACAGGGCGCTTACAAGCCTTCAAATCCTGTCTTACAGCAAGGTGCAGGGGACAGGACTATAAAGGGGAAGGGCCTGGGTGAGGCTGGGACCGGAATGCAGCCAAGGGCGGCCCTGGGGGCCCACAGACATCAGCTATTGTCCTTAGCCATCAGGCGATGAGATGATGTTGATGAGATGATGTTTTGACTCCTGGTGGGTCGGTCTGACCCTGCTTATCGGTTCTGTTTGCTGGATTCACAGCTGAGTCACTTCCTTAACCGCTTCGCCCAGGCCTTGAAAAGGAAACTTAAGAAAAACTTAACTCCCTATTCACATATAAGAAACTTAACTCCCTAGTCACATAAGTATATGTGTTCTAAGATTTAAAATAATAGGATTATTTTCCAGATGAATTCAGGGGCTCTGTCTATCAGATTGTAAGTCCCCCTATCGCTGTCATGAAGCGAAATTGGAACCTTTGCAGTTTGCCCACCTAGCTCTCTCTCTCCTTGTCTCGTCACATGTGTATCGGGACTCCCCTCTCCTAGGTCTTGGTGGCCCATGGGTGGTATATTTTAGATGTGGACTTTGTCAGCAGGAGTGGCCCAGGGATGCCAGAACAGGTCCCCGGTTAATAACACCTCATTTCCCATTTGTTCATCCGGAACCCCACAGGGAAGGGGTCAAGACCGTCTGTCTTGCTTTCCTTGTCCCCCGGCAGGGTGTGTGCACCAGAGATCCCAGATAGCGACAGAAACAAGATCGACATTGTTCCTCTCTGACGCGAGGTCTGCCCTATCACGGGCCCAGACTCCTTCTAACACATGGCTGCCCCATGCCCAGGGCATTACCCTCGTCTCCATGGTCCAAGTGGGTTCACCATCTCGTTTGTAATCCAACTGGCAGGGAGCAGAACTGGGACATGGAGGGTGAGTCCCTTTGCCTGATTACAGCCTGTGGGCTGGACACCTGTTTTTGTAAACTCAGTTTTATTGGAGCATAGCCTCTCTCGTTTGCTTAAGTATTGTCTAAGTTGAGTAGTTGCAACAGAGATAACATAATATGGCTAACAAAAAAACCTAAAATATTTACTTGCTGGCCCTTTAAGAACAAGTTTGGCGACTCCTTCGTTAAAGGCAAGGATCCAGAGGCTGTTTACTTGACTTCTGCTCAGAGTCCATTGACTTAGACCTTAGTTACGTGGACACACTTAGCTGCAAGGCAGGCTGGGAAGTGTAGTCTTTATGCTTGGTGGCCAGTGGCCCACCTATATATGATCAGTTATTTCTAAAAGGGAAAAAGGGAGGATGACTTTTGCAGGACAACCAGTTATCTTCCCTGTGCTGGATCATGTGTCCTTCGGACAGACTTTGGTGCCTGTTATTTTATTTTTTTTTAATATATTTTGATTGATTTCAGAGAGGAAGGGAGTGGGAGAGATAGAGACATTCATGATGAAAGAGAATCATTGATTGGCTGCCTCCTGCAAGTCCCCTACTGGGGATCAAGCCCTCAATCTGGGCCTGTGCCCTTGATGGGAATCGAACCCAGTACCCTTCAATCCGCAAGCTAACACTTGTGTCCCCTGAGCCAAACCAGCTAGGGCAGTGCCTGTTATTTTAAAATCCTGAGCTTATAAATCAGGTTCCTGTGTTCATTTACAGCATGTTGATTTCTTTTGTCATCTATGCTTTCCTCTTCTCCTTGGGATATTTTGCCACATCAGAACCAGAGTTCCCCTCAAGAGCTGATGTACTCGCAGAGTCTGCTTCCTGAATGCCTTTGTCTGCAAGTGCAGAACAAGTGCCTGGCTGTGCCAGCCGCCCCTTCACTGCCAGGCACAGCCTCCGTCGGCGTGATTATTCCACTCCACCATTTCGCGTCTCTGTCTGACCTGGGTCCAGAGCAGAAATGTTCCTTCACTCTGAGAATGGAAAGCACAGGCACTTGTGCTGTGGATGGGGGGTAAGCAGGAGTCCGAGCAGCAGTCCCAAAAAGGTAAGGTCTCACCCACCCCTTTCGCGCCATATCCTACCGCTGGTCGCCTTTGTGATCCGGGCCAGGCCTTTCTCACATTCTCTTCCTCAGTGACAATTCTTCCTCATGCAAGCCCTCAGCTCTGAGGCCTCCTGAAGCGGGCATGCAGCTTCTTAACACTCCTCCTTCCTCGTTGGTCTGCCTCTTTCAAATACCCTCCCGTGGCTGTATTCAATCTTCAGTCTCATCACAACGTCTCGGTTTACACACATACGAGATCATACTCACCTTCCTGTGTTCTGGCTGAGTGCAGAACAACTGAGAATCAGATCTGGGGCAAAATCTGGAATTACTGTGGATGGACTGAGAAACGAGGAAAGAACGGAGGATTCCCAGCTCAGAGAGAAGGCTGGATGGTCACTGTCGTCAAACCTTGGAAGGGCTGAAATCAATACTTCTATTGATTTCAGAGAGGAAGGGAGAGAGAGAGAGAGAGATAGAGAGAAACATCAATGATGAGAGAGAATCATGGATTGGCTGCCTCCTGCAGGTCCTCTACTGGGGATCGAGCCTGCAACCCAGGCATGTGCCTTGATGGGAATCAAACCCGGGACACTTTAGTCTGCAGGAGGATGTCCTACCCATTGAGCCAAACCAGCTAGAGTGGTTTCTGTTAAGATTTGACTTTTTAAAAACCATGGGCAAGTATTACTTTGATAAATTAAAAAAAAAAAAAAGAACAATAAAGAGAGACACACAAGGTGGGACTTGTTCTGAAGGGCCCAGAATGGCAAAACTGGGATGAAAAGGAACACTTCTTGATGCAAAATCAAAAAGAACCATCTAAGAAGCAGAGCTGTCCACTGCCAAACGGGTTGCGTGGCGAGGGAGATTCTTGTTTTGATGGTATTCAAGCAAACGGTGGATGGCCACAGCCACTTGATCCCGAGTGGAATGGGGAGTTTAACAGAGTGGCTCTCCTAGCCAGAGTCCTTTCGGTTACAGAGTAAGAGTGACCTTCTCGCGGCAGCTCAGGCGTGGTGGGATTTCTGGAGAGAAGTCAGCTCTCCCTGGACCCAAGGAAAACCTGAGCAACTTGGCTGCGGGACAGGGGAAAGGCAGGGGGTGGAGGTGGGGGTATGAAATCAGCTCCAGGCCAGCCCCACCATGGTGACTCAACTCTCAGCTCTGATTCTGGGTTTTTTAAAATTCATATTCTTTCCCCAGAATCTGGAAGGCCATTGGCAAGACTTTGGATTTGGCTTCCTCTAAGTCAGGCATTCAGTCCTGGTTCAGTCAGTGGTGGTCACGGGGGTGGAGTCTTATGATTCCAACATAAGAGCATGGTGACAGACACATCCATGCTGTGGGGGTAAAGCTTCTCAGAAAAACTGGGAGGAGCAGACACCCTCAAAATGATCATTAGGGTCCTGTCCAAACTCAGGGCTCACTCATTCTGAATCAAAAATAATTCCAAGCAGATGATGTTCTTCATGGGGTTATAAAGAGATCAGGACTAACTCCTATTAGGCTGAAGACATACACTTGAATTAAAGTGAGGGGATGAAAGCCCTAGCTGGGTTGTTCAGTGGATAGAGCATCAGCCTGCAGACCGAAGGGTCCCGGGTTCGATTCTGGTCAAGGGCATGTACCTCGGTTGCAGGCTCCTCCCCAGCCCGGGCCCTGGTCATGGCGTGTGCAGGAGGCAACCAATAGATGTGATTCCCTCACATCGATGTTTCTCTCTGTCTTTCCTTCTATTTTCCACTCTCTCTAAAAATCAATGGAAAAATATCCTTGGGTGAGGATTAAAAATTAAGTGAGGGGACAGGAGAGGGGAGGGCAAGGCCGTGGGAAGAAGCAGTGAGAAGGAAGTAGATGTAGCCCACTGGGTACCTCATAGGCCTTGGCGGGTTGCCTACTGAGACACACAGTGTAAGGGACAGAACCACCGACTGGGTGAATTGCAAGTTACACTCCGCCTGTGTCAATGCAGATTTTTCCCCATGCAGTTTTAAAATTAACTTTTAAATTTTAGAATAGTTTTACATTTACAATAGGTTGGGCAAATAATACACAGTTTCTATAGAGCCCAAACCTAGTTTCCTCTGCTGCTTATATCCTACTTGACTATGGTATGCTCGCACGACTAACAAACCAATATTAATATGTTATTAACTAAATGCCATACTTAATTTGGATTTCATCAGTTTTTCACGGGTGTCAATTTTTTCCATTTCAGGATCCCATTCATAGTACCCACAGAAATTTCCCTGGGCTGCCAGAACAAATTACCACCAATGTAGCGGCTTAAAACAATTGAGATTTATTCTCTCACAGTTCTGGAGGCCGGAAGTCCAAAACCTGTAGGGTGTCTCCACCTGAATCCTTCCACGTCTCCTCCAGTGTCTGGCGGCTCCTGGAGTCCCACATGGAGCTATGCCTCAGAGCTGATGACTCCAGTCTCCACTTCCATCGCTTCTCTTCATGGCTGTCATTGTACGCCTCGGTGCCTCGGTGTCTCTTATGTAGGGTTGGCTCACCCTACATTCAGGAGAATCTCATCCTGCAATACTTAGCTTAACTGCACCTCTAAGACCCTATTTCCAAGTTGAGCTCACATTCAAAGGTACTGAGTTTAGGGTTTGAACATATTTTTTTAGGGGGACACAATTCGACTCCCTATAACACCACACTACACTCTGTCTCCTATGACGGTGTATTCGCTGTTGGCTCTGAGAAAAGGTGCGATTCAATTCCACGAGCATTTACCCAGCACATTTCCTGGGCCCAGCACTGGGCTGGGTACTGTGAGAGGTAGTGGGTACTGGGTACTGAGCCCTGTCTTCCCGGGAATTACAGTCTTCTGGGGAATGACACCAGCCATGTGTTGAGTGAGCAGGGAGTCCAGGAAAGGAGGGCAGGGGGTCCTTAGGCAGCTCATGACCCCAAAACACGCAGGAAAGGGACTAGGGTCCAACGCTGTGGGACAGCTGCACAGTCCACATCAGCAGGATGTCCCGTCACGGCCCGAGGGGAGTTGGGAAAGGATAGGGGCAAAATGGGGGACTGCAACGAGCAAGGCAAGGATCTGACCATGGAGTATGAGAATCAGGCCCAGACGACACTATACAGAGCTAAGCGGAAGCACTTCGATCCTAAGGTCAGGGACCCCAGGCTAGCCTGTGGGGCTCGCAAGGAGCAAAGCCAATGTCCAGTAAAACACTGACACTGAGGGAGCAGAAGCAGCACTTGGTGTACCGGGACCAAGCAGGTGAGTGCTGACCAGGCTCCATATTCCCTCTGCCCCAGGCCAGCACTGGCCACAACTGGGGAGCCTGACCTGATAGAGGGGCGAGGAAACAGGGCTCTGCGATCCCCTGGGACAGGTACATTGCAAGTCACTACAGCCACAGCTGCTGGGGAACTGAGAATGAGATGGTGCAGCAGAGACAAAGGGGAGAAGGAGGAGACTGGTTAATGATGGGATTCCAGAGATAAAAGCTCGGGGCAAGGGAGAACCAAGATGGCGGCATAAGGTATATACCTGAATGCGCAGCCTCCCACAAACATTAAAAAATACAATAATAAACCTAAACAGCCATACTCCGGAACCAAGGGAGTGGAAGCTTTACAACTAGAAGGCAAGAGAGGAGTGCATTGAGACTGAATAGAAGTTGTCGGCGCCAAAACAGAGAGGTACGGACGCGGACGCAGCGGCGATGGCGGCACGAAAGGGTGGAGGTGGCTTGGAAGGGTTTACAAGCTCCGGGATCGCACTGAATGCTTTGCAGGCAGTCTGGCAACGGGGCAGAAGATGATAGTGACATTCTAGCAGAGCTGTTCACAGCTATCATGGATGCGGAGCTCCGAGACTCAGGGACTCGAGTGAACAGATGCCAGGGCATGGAATAGCGCCATATGGAGCTGGCTGAGGGGAAGCCATCATGGGTTGCTCCACCCCAGTCACTCTGAGACCCCGCCCCAAGCTGTGTGCCTGCCTGCCTGCAGCCAAATTAACAGACTGCAACAGGGATAGAAAACACCACTCTATCAACGCAGGGAAGTAGCCAAAATGTGGAGACAAAGAAACAGATAATAAATGATAGAAACGGAGGAAAGCAAATGACTGGATATAGAGTTCAAAGCCACAGTTATAAAGCTACTCAAGAATCTTCTACGAACCTCCGAGGAACTAAGTGAGACCTTTAAGGAACTTAATGAGAATACACACACAAAAAAAAAGGAAAAGGACCAATCATAAATTAAGCAAACACTGACTGAAATAAAGAATAATATACAGAGATCCAACAGCAGGCTAGAGGATCGCAAGAATCAAGTCAAAGATATGAAATACCAGGAAGCAAAAAACAAGCAACCAGAAAAGCAAAAATAAAAAAGAATCCAAAAATATGAAGATAGTGTAAGGAGCTTCTGAGACAACTTCAAGCGCACCAACATCAGAATTATAGGGGTGCCAGAAGAAGAGAGAGAGCAAGATACTGAAAACCTATTTGAAGAAATAATAACAGAAAACTTCCCATACCTGGTGAAAGAAATGGACTTACAAGTCCAGGAAGCACAGAGAATCCTAAACAAAAGGAATCCAAGGAGGACCACACCAAGACACATCATAATTAAAATGCCAAGGGCAAAAGACAAAGAGAGAATCTTAAAAGCAGCAAGAGAAGAGCAGTCAGTTACCTACAAGGGAGAACCCATACGACTGTCAGCTGATTTCTCAACAGAAACCATGCAGGCCAGAAGGGAGTGGCAAGAAATATTCAAAGTGATAAATAGCAAGAACCTACAACCAAGATAGCTATCATGTAAAATTGATGGTCAGATAAAGAGCTTCACAGACAAGAAAAAGCTAAAGGAGTTCATCACCACCAACCCAGGATTATTTGAAATGTTGAAGGGCATTCTTTAAGAAGAGGAAGAAGAAGAAACAGGTAAAGATAAAAATTATGAACAACAAAGGGACAACAAATACCTATCAACCATTGAATATAACAATTAAGTCAATAGAAATATCTGATGAACAGAATAAACTGGTGAATAGAATAGAAGTAAGGGCATAGAAAGGGAGTGGACTGACAATTCTCAGGGGGGATGGGGTGTGAGGGGTATGGGAAGACACTGGACAAAATCTTACATCTATGGACGAAGACAGGGGTGGGGGTAAGGGCACAGGGTGGAGGGGGGAACCAGGTGGAGGGGAGCTATGGGGGTATAAAAAAAAGAACATCTGTAATAATCTGTACAATAAAGATTTATTTAAAAAAAAAAAAAAGCTCAGGGCAGGGAAAACAGAGAAGCCTGGTCAGAGGGGTAGAGTGGAGAGAAAAGGTGGGGTAAGAAGGTGAGGGCAAGTATACAACAGAGTTCCTTGGTTGCTAGCAGTCCAGCCAAGACATTCAATGTCACAGCTTGTGGAATGGGGTGGCCTGGGTTCAAATCCTACCTCTTCCTCTCCCCAGCTGTGCCACTTGGGGCAACTTACTTAACCTCTCTGGGCCTCATCTGGGAATAATAACAATCCCTGACTTCTCAGGGTTGTTGTAAAGATCTCCTTAGAATGTATGAAGCACTGAGAGCAGGACCTGGCACACGGTACTATGTAAGCATTTGTGAGTAGTGCACTTAGGCAATCTGCACATTAATCAATATTGCCCAAATTGTGTTCCATGGAATCCTCAACTAAGAGGTGATTCTATCAAAAAGATTCTTACAGTTAAATAAATTTGGAAAATGTCTTCTATCATATCCACAACATGCTCGGACATGTCTGGAGTTTAAAAAAAAAAAGGCCCTGATCAGATGCTCCGTGGTTAGAGTATCAGCCCACACATGAATCAAAGGGTTCCAGGTTCGATTCACAGTCAAGGGCATGCATCTGTACTTCAATTGCAGGTTCCCCAGCCCCAGTAGGGGTGTGTACAGGAGGCAACCAATCGATGTATCTCTCTCGTGTCAATGTTTCTCTCTCCACCCCCCACTTTCCTTCCATTCTCTCTAGAAATCAGTGGGAAAAAATATCCTTGAGTGAGGATTAAAATAATAATAATAAAAAATGAAAGTGGAGGGGCGGGGGTTTGAAAAGAAAGAAAAAAAATCTAACTTTATTTAGCCTAGTGTTTCCCAAACCTAATGGACCATGGAAGCTCTGGACACCTGGTGGGAGTGTTCCACGGGACCCCAGTTTGGGAAGTGCAATGACGGAAGGCAGTGGGGAGTCTCTGGCAATAGGGGAAGGGGCTTCCAGGAGAAACCATGGGCAGGGGTAAGCCCCCAGTGCCAAAGAGGGAAGGAGGGGGCCTATATGCCAAGGGCAAGGGGCCATAAGAGAAGGAAAGGGTGCGTGTGAGAGGCCCATGGTAGGAAGGGAACTGAAAAGACAGGGTGCTGATGGGGGTGGAGGGGGGAACAGAGGCGGCAGCCGTGATCCTGGGAATTTACAATAGGAAATGAGGAGTGAGGAGCATCCTTCATCCACTTACACACCCTCTCAGCCTCCGCCCAGTCATGCCACTGCTTCCTCCCAGTGGGCTTCCCCCAGGACAGAGGCCTGGAGAAGGAAAGTGGGGTCAGCTGCCTCCTGGGGAAGAACAGCCCCCAGAAGGCACAGCGGCGTGCTGCCCCGCTAGGGACAGATCGTGTGGTTGTAAAATCGACAGCAGTTGTGCAGAGCCTCTGGGCTGAACTCCAGGCTGGAGCTGAAAGAAAGCAAAGCCTTCAGTCTGACCCCCAGCACTGCCTCTGCTGGCCCTTCTGGGGTGTGCAACCCTGGAAAGGTTCCTTCGTGTCTCCGGTCCATCTTTATGCCCCAAATTTGGTTCTCAAGCTCCCCTTCCTCCTCCCCTGGACACATCCACCACGGCCACGACCTTTCCATCCCTTGCCCAGGTGCCCACGGCATCCCTGGCCCTCACTTTTGGAAGGCCTTGCGGCAGCACTGGTACACCTCAAAGCTGGTGTTGCTGAGGGTCGTGTTCAGGAGGCTCGTACAGTTGACCTCGGCCCCCCTGGGCACATAGAGGATCCCTACGCAGGAAAAGCAGATGGTGAGCAGGCTCTATCCCCTCACTCCCCACCTCCAGGGACTTCCGGAGAGTCCAGAGCCCCAGCGCCCAGCCCAGCAAGAAATCAGGGCTCTGCCAGGCAAGGGACTCACCTGCCACGCAGGCGTTCATCAGGGACACACAGGCCCCTGTGAAGAGTGCCCGCAGCACGATCTGGGAGAAGTCGCTCTTCCGTTGGGGGACCATGGAGGCTGCAAGGGGACAGGAATGCTCAGGGCCGGGATGCCGAGGGCCTCTCTGCCCACTGCGCCGCTGGCTGCATCTGCCGACTCCCCTTTCTCTGCTAGGTGGCCACGGGATGGACACTGTCCTCCTGATGCTGGCCGAGTTCGTGAGTCCTTGGCCTGACTTGGGCCACTAGGTAGCACCCCACACCTCTCCGCACACATCACCAGAGGCAGATGTAGGAAAAGAACCCGGGCCTGAAGTCAGGCGGACCTGGGATGAACACAGGCCTAGCCGTTGGCTGACTGTGTGCCTTAGGCTATCGCTTCACTTCTCCACAGATCATTGTGCTCCTCTGTAAAATGGGGGTGGTTACAAGCCCAGGCAGGGGGATTGCGAAGAGTGGAAGGAAGGGGTTTCTGCAGAGAGCTGAGAGCTGGGCAGAGCCTGTCTCCTTGGGTGCCCCAGGCCTGCCTGCCCACTGGGAGTGGGAAATGGCAGGCCAGGGTCTCAGGGAAGAGACCAGCACTGTGCTTCCAGTCCCTCCCCAGATCCCAGAGCCAGGCTCTGCCTAGGCTACTCCCAGAAGCCAAGAAATCATGAAATTCCTGGGCCAGGAGGAACCTCCGTGGCCATCTCACTCCGGCCTCGCCTTAGACAAAGGGGGGAAACTGAGGCCTACAGGTCCCCAGGAAGTTGTTTCATAGCCAGGACTAGAGCCCAGGTCCCCAACAGCCCGGGACGCCTGGGATGCTCCCACAAGACTCACTCAGGCCTCCCAGCATAATGCCAATGGAGCTGAGGTTGGCAAATCCACAGAGGGCATATGTCGTCAGGATCTCTGCTCGGACCTGGAATTGCAGAGGATGAGTGAGGATGGGCTCTCTCAGACGGGTCGGGAGCACCCTACACCACCCGGCTCCCTGGCCTTCACATCACCCACTTGCTCTGTGTGTGTTTTTTTAAGATATATTCTTATTGACTTCAAAGAGGAAGGGAGACGGAGAGATAGAAACATCAATGGTGAGAGAGAATCATTGATTGGCTGCCTCCTGCACACCCTACACTGGGGATGGAGCCCACGGCCCTGGCATGTGCCCCTACCAGGAGTGGAACCTTGACCTCCTACTTCATAGATGGATGCTCAACCACTGAGTCACACCTGCTGGGTTGTTCTGTGTCTCTGACCTTGGGAACACTCGGTGCTGCCTCGCCAGGCATTGCACACCCACTTCTAAGTCAGGTCAAGCGGCACCACCTCAGGCGCCCTTCGCTCTCTTAGTTTAATCACCAGCCCTTCTCACTGGCTCAGTACTACCAAGCTCTGCCGCCAGGGGGCACTGGGTGACTGGCCCCTTCCCAACACTCTACAGTCTCATACTCCTGTCTCCTGTGGACTCTCTGCTGAGAACTCTGAGGGTGGAGGAGTATGGCCTTAGTGAAGAGAGTGAGGGACGTGGAACCCAACCAACCTGGGTTCCAGGGCTTGACTCCAGGTATGATCAGGTTGAGCAAGTCAATAGTCTCTCTATGCTTTTGTTCCTCCATCTGGAGGGAGGGGAAGACAGTACCAGCTTGGAAGGGCTATTGAAGGATCATACCATCAATGGGAAATACCAGGCACATAGTACAAGTTTAAGCAAAGTCATTCTTCTTCTCTTCTGCTCTGCACAGTTACCTAATTTTCCAGAAAGAGGTGTTTTGAGCCAAAATGCAACAATCTGAGAGGCGGGATTGGGGCAGGGATTGGCTTAGACCCATACTTCATGTCATATAAAAAAATCAATTCTAGATCATTGAAGTAGATATTGATATTTTAAACAGCAAATAATGCAAAATGTAGGAGAATTATTATAATTACAATGGAGTGTTATTACTTTCGTTTTGGAGAGGGGAAAGCTGAGGCTAAGAGTGGTTAGGCAACTGAGGAAGTTCACACAGCAAGAATGCGGCTGTGTCAGATTTTGAACTCAGTTCTGCCTTCAAAGCTCATGCTTTTAACAACACCATGATGTTCCAGAAATTTAACACTTAGCAGATTTCTGGAATGGAGAGAACTGTCTAAGTTTAGAAATGCTAGAAGAAATCCCAAAGGAAAAGATTTGGTGTAAAATGTGTGGTAAAAGAAAAATCACAGAACACAAAATAAAGGGAGGGGGGAGGAAAATATATGTAGACAATGTAACCAAAAACGGTTATTATCTTTATACCATAAAGAGTTTATTAAAATTGATATAAAAAATATAGCCCTAGCTGGTTTGACTCAGTGACTAGAGTGTCGGCCTGCAGACTGAAGGGTCCCGGGTTCGATTCTGATGAAGGGCACATGCCCGGGTTGCGGGCTTGATCCCCAGTAGGGGGCGTGCAGGAGGCAGCTTATCAATGATTCTCTCTCATCATTGATGTTTCTATCTCTCTTTCCCTCTCCCTTACTCTTTGAAATTAATAAATATATATATTCATATATATATTTTTTTAAAAAACAGACTTAAAAATAATAAATATTAAGACTCCTGTATCCTGCTTGCTCACCTATAGTCACTCTCCATATACCAGCCCAAGTAATCTCAAAATATGAAATGTCAAATCGTCAGTAATATCCTACTACTCCTTGGCCTGTGCCACTATCTTTTATGATTACTACCTTCTCTACCTCCACTCTCTCCTCTCAGTTCTCTAAACAAGTGCTTTTCAACCTCATGGCCTTTGCACATACCTCTTTGCCAAGAATGCTTTGCCCAGCTTCTCTTGGCCCCCTCTCCTCCCTCCAAGTCTTGGCCTAAATGTCATATTGCAGAAAGTCCTTTCCTAACTACCCAATAAAGACCTCCCTCTCTCCCCCATTTCCTCCTGGTGTCTCCTTCATAAAATCTCGAATTGTCGTTATTTTATTTTTTATTCCTTTGCTTTCTTTTGTTTTATCTGTGTCCTTCACCTGATGTAAGTTCCATGACACCAGGATCTAATTCCCCTTTCTATTCCTGGTACCTCACAGAATGCATGACACCTCAGAAGTCTCAACAAATACTTGCTGAAGGAAAGAAGTTCATGAAAAAATGACCCTGCTCTGGCTGGGTGCCTCAGTTGCTTGGAGCATCGTCCCATACACCAAAAGGTTGTGGGTTCGATTCCCGACCAGGGTATATACCTAGGTTGCAGGTTCGATCCCCGGTCAGGGGGAGTGTAGGGGTGGGGGTAACAGATCAATGTTTCTCACGTCGATGTTTCTCTCCCTCCCTTTTTCTCTCTAAAAATCAATAAACATATGCTTGGGTAAGGATTTTTTAAAATGGTCCTGAAGGAGTGTACCATACACTATCTCTACAGAAGGGAGTGAGAGGGGAGCTGAGGATGAGGAGGGGGGGGGATCTGTGCTTTTTACTCCATATAAACTTTTTTTAAAAAAGAGTACATTCCTTTACAATTAAAAGGCAAAAAATAATATTTCATGTTAAAAGTTCCTAGTAACCCAAGACACATAAATGAACATCATGAGCTATTATTTGCCCGTTCAACTAGCAGAACTTCTTTTTTTAAGAGGCGACTTGGTGCTGTTCAGCATGTGGTGAAGGCGTCGCTCCCAGGCCAGCTGGGTGTGATTTCAGTTGCTACAACCCTTTGGGAAAGTTCCTGGCAGCAACACGCCCTGTGATGGCGTCATCCCACATCTGGAAAGCTCCTGAGGAAATGATCCGAGAACAGGGAAAAGTTCTGTAAACAAACCTATCCCCTTTGGCATTGTGTATGATCCCCACACAATGGAATTCGCCTGAACCGATGATAAATCAATATCATTTTTGATATGCGGAATGTGTGAGGATATATAAAAAATGAGGCTTGGCACTAGCTGGTTTGGCTCAGTGGCTAGAGCGTCGGCCTGTGGACTGAAAGGTCCCTAGCTCAATTCCAATCCAAGGGTACATGCCTGTGTTGTGGCTCCATCCCCAGTGGCGGGGGTAAGGGGTGGTTAGGGGGGAGGTATGCAGGAGGCAGCCGATCAATGATTCTCTCTCATCATTGATGTTTCTAGCCCTCTCTCCCTCTCTCTTCCTCTCTGAATAAATAAAAAAATATATATTTTTAAAAATGAAGCTTAGCCCAGTCGGTGTGGCTCAGTGGTTGAGTATCAACCTATGAACCAGGAGGTCATGGTTCGATTCCTGGTCAGGTCACATGCCCGGGTTATAGGCTCAATCTCCAGTAGGGGGCATGCAGGAGGTAGCAATCAATGACTCTCTCTCATCATTGACGTTTCTATCTCTATCTCTCTCCCTTCCTCTCTGAAATCAATATAAAAATATATATGGTATACTTTTAAAATGATGCTTATGTCATAACAGTAGGTGAGAAAAGCTGGCTACAATAGCATTTGAATACTAAAATGAAAACTGTACAAATTCTTTTTAAAAGAATGGAAGAAAATGTATACAACAATAGCTATTATTTTAGGACTAGGGGCCCGGTGCACAAAAATTTGTGCACTTGGGGGGTGGGGGTCCCTCAACCCGGCCTGTGCCCTCTTGCAGTCTGGGACCCCTCTGGGGGGATGTCCACCTGCTGGCATGCCTGGCCAGCCTAGGTGAGGGGCTGAGGGCCATTTTCAGGCTGCCCACAGTCCCTTCAGGGTTCGTGCACTGGGGGGTGGGAAGGCTGGTGAGTGCAGGCCTGGACGTTTCCCACCAGAGGGCCCACGATTGCACATGCCTGGTGGGCCCCCACCGCTGAGGAGACACACCTGGCGCAGAGTTGGGTGGCAAGCCAGGGGCGGGCACTGGTGCAGAATCCCTCAGTGGGGCCCTGCTGCTGAGCAAACACACCGAGGTGGAGCCGGGCAGTGAACTGGCTTCGGATTCTCTGCACTGTGCAGCAGACGCTCCCACACGCTCTGTGGAGGCCCCTGGGAGGCAGGTGAAGGTAGTAGACCCTGGACGGGTGTTCCTGGACACCCTGTGGAGGCCCCCAGGGCAGAGCCAGGCAGTGGACCCAGGACAGGCGTTCCTGGATGTCCCGCAGAGGCCCCCAGGGGGCAAAGCCAGGCAGCAGGCCCAGGACGGCTGCTCCTGCACACCCTGCAGAGGCCCTGTGCTCCTGCATGCCCCGGGGAGGCCCCCAGGGGGCGGAGCCAGGCAGTGGACCCGGGACAGGCGCTCCTGGATACTCCTCGGAGACTCCCGGGGGCGAAGCTAGGCAGCAGACCCAGGACAGCTGCTCCTGGACGCCCGAGGAGGCCCCAGGCCAGACCCCCCTCCCACTGAGCTGACACACCTGGCACAGCTATGCCAGCCGGCCGTGGAGGCTCCCAGTGCAGAGCCGCCCTGCCAGCCTTCATCTTGGCTGGGTTAATTTGCATACAGCCACTCTGATTGGCTGGTGGTAACGGTCAATTTGCATGTTTCTCTTTTATTATATAAGAATGGGGAGATTGGTAACTTTTTCATTCCTGAGGATGTTACATGGAGCTTGAATTCATTTACAAAGGTTCATTTTATAGCTTTTATAGTTTTAAACATAAATTTTAACAGAAAGAGCCAACTCCTGAACTGAATGCAATGTACTGACAGTGACTCTAGCGGTGAGGGCTCCCTACTTCACTCTCGGGGCTCACTGGAGGCTCACCCCTATTCCTTTGGGGTAGATATAGCAGGTGTTACCCCAGTTTTTCTAGACAGACAAGGAGCAGCGGCTGGCCCAAGGCCTCACAGGATGGTAGCCTATCTACAGCCAGATCTCCCACATCTCCAACAAGGCTCCTTCCCCGTACCCCAGCCTCCTGGGGTCCCAAGGTGATGGCTGTGAAGCCTGACGCCGTCTTGGGCCCAGGGAGCAGGAAGAGAAACTGGGTCGTGCTCCTGCCTCAGGAGGGGACCGGACACTCACGGAGATCCATTGCTTCTTGGTGCCAATCCACTCCTCAGCCCCAGCAAGGCGGCGATTCTTGTACTGGGAGAGCGCCTCGTAGGCCACAAACTCGTTCAGAAACAGCTTGGTCCCCAGCAGCTCGGCCACCACTGGGCAGTCCTCCCAGGACACGCCCATCAAGAAAGCCACCGGGCGCAGGATGTAGGAGCAGATGAGCTGAGACACAAGGCAAGGGGAGCTGCTGGGACCTGGGCTGGCCTGGGCTCTGCTGGCTGTCCAGTACTACCCACTACCCAGGATTGCCACCCCCCTACCCCCCAGGCTGTGCGGGCCGGCCGGGGCTGTACCTGGAAGCTGAGCCCCTGGATGTTCACCATGTCCCCCAGCCAGGAGAAGGTAGCGTTGATGAAGGCCAGCACGGCCAAGAAGGCGATCAGGTTGGCCATGATGTTGGCGATGATGTTCACGGAGACGGCGGCCCCGCTACTGGCGGCTTCTAAGACATTCTGAGCATCTCTGTTGTTGGGATCAAGAGCCATCTTATTGGCTGACCCCACAAACAGTGAGGCCTCTCATCCTACGGGGTCAGAGAAGAACCCTGGACTATGTAGTTCAGAGCCGAAGTTCCTTGTTTTCCCTTTGATACACGGGGAGAGAAGGGCTGGTCCCAGCACCAGGAGGAGCCCCAGGCTTCCAGGGCAGAGCAGCCCACGACAGGGGCCACGAGCCACATGTGGCTTCGGGGCACTTGAATGGAGACGGCTCAGCACGGAGGTATGTGGTAAGTAGAAATCACACACTAGGTTTTTTAGAAATTTAGTATCAAAAAAATTCAATATAAAAACAAATCATTTTATAAAAATGTTAAGAAGATACTATTTTGGATATATTGGGTTAATAAAGTATGTTATTAAAATCCCCTGCATCTTTTTACTTTTTTAAAGGCAGCGACTAGAAAATTTTAGATCCTATTTCCATAGGCCAGGGCTGCTCTGGGCCTTCAGGGGGTTGTGAGTTGGGGCTGGATATTGTATCCCCAAGCTCATTTGTCCCCAAGCTCATTTTCAAGATTTTTATTTATGTTTTAAATATATTTTGATTGATTTCAGAGAGGAAGGGAGTGGGAGGGAGAGATAGAAACACCAATGATGAAAAACAATCATTGATTGCCTACCTCCTGCACGCCCCCTACTGGGGCATGTGCCCTTGACCAGAATAGAACTCAGGAACCTTCAGTCTGCCGGCCAACACTCTCTCCACTGTGCCAAACTGGCTAAGGACCCTTTTCAACATTTTGAAAGGGTAGATTTTTCTCAGCAGCTGTGAGGACCATGATGAAGAGATGTTAGGAGGTGAGTGAGGTCCGGGACTCAGTAAGTGAATATGTGACGGATACACTGGCTGTCAGAGCTCAAGGTTTGTGGAGAAGATGGCAAGACCCTCCTCACCACACAAGACCCGGGCCCCTCTCCCATGCCTTGACCAGCCCATTGTTTCCTGCTGGTCCAAGATGGAAATTAAGATGCAAGACTGGAGTTCGCATTTTTTTCTAAGCAAAGCCACAAAGAGGGCCGTTTAAGGCAAAGAGGTGAGCCTGGGCTTGGTGGAAGGGCAGAGACCGCGGGACCCGCTGCGGTCCCCTGCCTCTGCTCCTGTCCCCACCTCCCCGCCAGCGTGAGTCCTGCTGTGCTCACCCAGAGCTCAGCCTCACTCCCTCCTCGCTCCTGAAGTTGGACTCCTCCACCTCTGGGTAGACCAGCTTGGAGAGGGCCAACGCGCACGGGGCAGCCATCACAGAGGCAGCAATCAAAGAGGAGGCTTCGATCTGCAAGAGGGAGATGGGGGTTACAGGAGGACGTGGGGGCCAAGCAGTGTGGCCCAGGGCAGCAGGGGCCACTGTACTCAGCCCCACTGGGCTGTCATTAATGTCAGAGCTGCTGCCACCACTGTCCATTATCATTCCTTTTATGTGCAGCAGGCCCCAGGCTATAGTACAGAGCTCATATTTTCCCCAGTACATCTGTAAGTCAGGCGGATGAGTACAGCTGACCCTTGAGAAAGCAGGGGTCAGGGACACCGAACACCAGCATAGTCAAAAATCTGCATATAACTTTTGGGTCCTCCAAAAGTTAACTACTCATAATATGCTGTTGACGAGAAGACTTACCAATACCAGTCAATTAACACATCTTTTGCATGTTGTATCCTTATAATAGAGAAAAGAAAATCATAAAAAAGGGAAAATACAGTACTTATTGAATGATATCCCTGTAAAAGTGGGTCCAGACAGTTCAAACTCTTGCTGTTCAAGGGGCAACTGTGGTGTTACCCCATTTTATAGGGAAGGAAGCTGAGTCCTCAAAAGGATCAAGTCTGACTTGCCCAATCTAGAGGAAGACGAAGAATTAGAACCCATCCAATCTTTTGGCTCAAAGTTCAAAGTTCATCCTTCTCTTCTGGGCCGTCTCCCTTTGGCCATTAATACAAGGGCTCGCTGGCCACTGGTGGAGGGTTTTGTGATGGTTTCAGACAAAGTTCACAGAACTTTTGAGAGTTGAAATGGACCCAAGAGGTGACCTAATTCAACCTCAGACTGTAGGAATGTCCTCCCTATATAAGATCGCTTCTGAATATATTTTTATTGATTTTAGAGAGGAAGGGAGACATAGAGAGAGATAGAAACATCAATGATGAGAGAGAATCATTGATTGGCTGCCTCCTGTACGCCCCCTATTGGGGATCGAGCCCAAAACCCGGGCATGTACCTTTGACCGCAAGTGCACCTGGGACTCTTCAATCTGCAGGCCGATGCTCTCTCCACTGAGCCAAACTGGCTAAGGCGAGATCACTTCTTGAATACTCACCTCTTCGAGGCAGCCCATCACACCCACTCCTGGGGTGGAGAGCTCCTCTCAGGAAATCTACCTCCCACCACAGCCACCCTTGGCCCTGGGTCCTGATGTCTCCTGGCGCCACGCTTAGAAACCTTTCCCAGCAAGAGGGCAGAGCCACCTGAGCTCCAGGAATGTCCCTTCCTGGATTTCTACCCTCGCGGTGGCCCCAACCCCTCTGCTTCCCTGTCCTCGTCCGCTGTGTTATTTACCAAATAGGAAAATTGGAGTCAAGCCAAACACATGACAATGGGGAGTGGCTAAGCATTGTCGAGCTGCCATAGAAAACAATGGTTACCAGTGCTTCACAATCACAGGGGAAATGACCACAAATTGCATATAGAGCATAACCACAACGATGGGGGAAAGCAAGCTCCGAAGCGATGCATAAAACGAAGGCCAGAAAGAAATACACCGCAACGCCAACCAGTTTTTGCTGTCCCTGGGAAGTCAAGGGTGATGTTCTTTTCTTTCTGCTTTTTTTGTGTATTTTGAAATGTCCACAAGGATATATATTGCTTTTATAAACACAAAAGTAAAATAGACTTCTTTTTAAATGTTATAGGAAGTCAACTGCAGTTCTTAAATTTTATTTATTTATTTATTTTTAAATATATTTTATTGATTTTTTACAGAGAGAGGAAGGGAGAGGGATAGAGAGTTAGAAACATCGATGAGAGAGAAACATCGATCAGCTGCCTCCTGCACTCCCCCTACTGGGGATGTGCCCGCAACCAAGGTACATGCCCTTGACCGGAATCGAAACTGGGACCCTTGAGTCCGCAGGCCGACACTCTATCCACTGAGCCAAACCAGTCAGGGCTTAAATGTTATTTTATTACTTTTTTAGAGAGTGGAAGGAAGGGCGAGAGACAGAGAGAAGAAAATATCGACATGAAAGAGACACATCAATTGGTTGCTTAACACCAGAGCTTGCAACTGAGGTACATGCCCTTGACCAGAATCGGACCCGGGTCCCTTAAGGCGGCAGGCGATGCTCTATCTCAGTGGTTCTCAACCTTCTGGCCCTTTAAATACAGCTCCTCATGTTGTGACCCAACCGTAAAATTATTTTCGTTGCTACTTCATAACTGTAATGTTGCTACTGTTATGAATCGTCATGTAAATATCTGATATGCAGGATGGTCTTAGGCGACCCCTGTGAAAGGGTCATTCGACTGCCGAAGGGGTCGAGACCCACAGGTTGAGAACCGCTGCTATCTGCTGAGCCAAACTGGCTAGAGCTGCAGTTCTTAAATTTTAAATAAAAAGGACAAGAAGGTGGGAAGGTAAATTTAAGCCACAATGCTGTAAGGCAGTCGTGACCACAGCCTCAAATGCCCCAGCTGGACATGTCCTGCTCATCTTGAAAAGGGGTGAGTCCTGCACAGGCTGGACTCCCTGGGCCACTGGGCCAGCCCCTACACGCCCCCCACCCCCCACCCCCAGGCCAGCTGCTTCTAGGGCCATGACATCCCAGATACCTAGTCAGAAATGTCTTCTGTTCCAACCTCCCCAAGGCCCAGGTCAGAGAGGGATACAGGGCATGAGCCCTCCATTTGAATTTTCAAAAAGAACTTTACTGAGGCCCTGGCTCAGTGGCTAGAGCATTGGCCGGGGGACTGAAGGGTCCCGGGTTCGATTCCAATCAAGGGCCCATGCCTGGGTTGCAGGCTCGATCCCCAGTAGGGAGTGTGCAGGAGGCAGCCAATCAATGATTCTCTCTCATCATTGATGTTTCTATCACTCTCTCCCTCTCCCTTCCTCTCTGGAATCAATAAAAAAATATTTTTTTTAAGGAAGATCTTTACTGAGGAAGAAAATACATCCAGACAACTACAGAGCATGGCACGGGGCTATTTCAGGAGGAGGGATTTCTAACGCTACTATGTCAGAGAAGTAACTACCATGTCTTCAATACCATGCAAAGTGCTTTCTGTCCGTCATTGCATTTAATTCCTAAGCTACTGTGCGGTGGGCAGTAATCACCCCCACTTTACAGATGTTCAAACGAAGTGGTGGATGTTCACTTGGCCTCACTCAGGACCCCGCTGACTTGTGCCAGGGGCCCTGCTCTTGCACAGCTGACTAAGGAGCATCAGTGGCACTGCCCGCTCCTCAGTGTCCACAGCTCCAGGCCCACATCTTAATCTCCTCTCGTGGCGGCTCCTGAACCAGAGGGGTGGGTAGAGAGACCAGTTTCCAGGATTAGCGCAGAGAGAGGGTGCCTGCTCTAGAGCTTTTGGAAAATCTGGTGAAGAGGGAGCTGTACCATGCGGATGCCACCATGAAAGAATTCAGTCAAGTGACCCTGGGGTCCCAGACCAGAGACAAGGTCTAGATCAGCACTGTCCAAGGCCAATACAATGAGAACCACATCTTTGATTTTAAAGTTTCTAGTAGCCCATTAAGAAACAGGTAAGATTAATTTTAATAATACACTTTATTTAACCCCCTCTACCCCAAATATTATCTTTCCACCCATGTCATCCATATTAAACGTATTAATACGACATATGGACTTTTTCCATACTAAGTGTCATAGCAGATGTCATTTCAGACCAGCCCCACTTCCAGGGCTCCAGCCATCTGTGGCTTCATGGCTACTGGGTTGGACAATGCGGGTCTAGAAATATCCAGATATTAGCAACAGGAGGGTGCAGGGCAAAGAGATCCAGAAGCTGAGCAACAACAAGAAAGAAGGAGAGAACAAGAGGGATCCTCCTGTAAGTCAGAGGCTGAGGGCCGAGCGAGGGTACAGGCAGCAAGTGCCTTCATGAGGGAGTGAAAGGAGAGGGGAGAGGGTGGGAAAGAAGGCAGGGCTGCGGGAGGTCTGAGGCTGTTGCAGTGGCGGCCAAGAGCCAGGTGGGGGCAGAAGAGAGCTTCTCTGATACCAGACTTCTCTAGTAGGTGCTTTTCACCTGGGCCCGCTGGGCGGTAGGTAACCTGGGGGCTGCCAGGTAGAGGCTGTGAATGGAGACTCATGGTCATCTCTGGTGCTGGCAGCCTCTGCACATTCTGTAGAGCTACAGGGAAGTGGGCACTCAGACCCCTACTGCCTGGGGCTGCCCTGGACTCCTGCCCAAGAAGGGGAAGGAGAGCAGGATGAGTTGTAAGGCAGGTTGTGGAAAGGGACGGAGTTCTTCCAGGATTTTAGCCTGAAGTAATGGCAGCCACACGGATGCAGCAGAAAGAAGATCAGTCTTTTAACTGGCTGCGAGACCTAGAATCAGGTTAAGACGGTCAAAGGCCCTAAGTCCTGAAAATATGATGGCCTTCCCTCCCCTAATACGCCACCATGAAAAAAAAAAAGCTTCGGGAACAGTTTTGAGTTTCCAGGTTTGAAATATCAAACACCTTCCTAAATCAGTTGGAGGTGGAGTGGGTGGGGGCTGCACCAGCTCTGATGGACCTTCCCTAAGCCTCAGTGTGAAGCAGGTGACCTCGAAAATTCTAGATGGGGGGGGTGCCAGGCTGGAAGACAAAGACAGGAGAGTTTGAAGTCACAGAGCCGCCTCTCTCTGCTCAGGCAGCTTTGTGGGGTGTGGAGCTGAGCTGATGAGTGCTGCACAGTGTCCTGAGGGAGAAAGTGCTGAGAGGCAGCTGGCTTGTCCTCAAGCCTACCCCTCGGCCACCCCCAAGGACAGAGATGAGAGGTGGAATTTGGGACCAGAGAAGAGGACAGTGGGGGTCATTCTGTCATCCCCGCCCCCCCCACACGCATACACATACAGCATCAGGGACAGTGAAAGGCAGACCACGGCCCACCTCACTCTAGGGGCTTGTGGGACGGCACAGTATGGATAGATTTGCCCGACTCATCCCCTCACTGTTTGACATTTAGGACGTTGCTTGTTTTGTTTTGTTCTTCTATTGCATATAATAATGGAAGTTTGCATATGTGACCACTTGTGCAAGTATTTCTGTATCCCAATGCTCCTCACTGGATCAAAGGGAAGCATTTGAAAACTGACAGCAAATTACATTCCCATCCTGAGCGCATTCATACCCCAAAGGAGATGTAGGCACCCAGCAGGGAGCCGGCAATGGTGGCGTAGCCTCCAGTCATGACAACGTGGATTTCAGAGAGTGTCATGTCCTCCAAGTAGGGCCGGATCAGCAGAGGAGCCTCAGTCTGCAAGCAGGAGAGATATCAGACAAACAGAACGGGCCAGGCCAGCACAGGTACCCGGGGAGTTCCCTCCCCACCGGAGTGGGCAGCTCCCGGGGAGTGCTAGGAGTCCCAGGGGAAGGGACAGCAGGTGGGTGAAGACCGTACTTGATTGAATCGCTCTGACCATCAGCGTTGGCCTGGCTCTGTACCATGAGCCCCAGCCCTGCCACTTGGCCTGGTCATGCTCCTGTGTCAAGCTCCTACCACTCCAAATGCCTCACAGTTATTACTCACAACCTTCTGAGAAGGACGACATCATGCCCTTTTTTCAGGAGAGCAAATAGAGGACAAGAGAGATTCAAAGAATGACCCCTTTTCATGCAACGGGCCAGGAGCAGATGTAACTCGGGCCTGAACTTTTTGTTTGTTTTTTTTTAAATATATTTTTATTGATTTCAGAGAGAGAGGGAGAGAGAG
>PVJC01027601.1:0-23168 GCA_004026665.1 Murina feae
TATATTTTTTTTCTTATCTCACTGCGCTGACAAGGCCCTTCAGGAGGAGATTGAATAGAATTTCTATTAGAGGAGATTCTTAACTTGTTTCAGATCATGATTATCTAACCAGTAAGCCTAAAAATTGCTGTGTATTTTGTTAGAGGAATATCACCCAGAGTTCTTTCCCAGTTTTCTATAAATTTTTATTATGAATGGATGTTGACTTTTCTCAAATAAACTTTCTGTCTCTAATGAGGTGATCATGAGGTTTAACTCTTTTTACATGTTCATGTCACAAACGTCATTAACCGATTTGCCTATTAATTTTTCTATTAAAGCCTTCCTGCTATTTTGTCCTTTTCAGCCATTGCTGGACTTGGTTGGCAATATGTTTTGTTTTGTATCAATGTTCACAAGCAGGGTTGGCCTGTCATTCTTCCTTCTTGTGCTGAGCCCTTTGTGTCCTATTATAAGCTTACACTGAATATATTTGTGGCTTCCCTTTTTCCACACCCTTAAGTAGTTTATTGCAAGATGCATTTGGTTCTTGAATATTTGACAGAATGTCTGTAAATGGTATGGGCCTGCTGCTTTCTTTGAGAAAAAAGTTTTCCTACCGATAAAGATTCAACAGGGTTTATGTAGCTGTATGGGTCTCCTCGGTCCCTTTTCAATCCTTTACTCTGTGCTGAGAGTCCAGACACATCATCTTTCTTGTAGTCTGCTCACACTGGAATTGTCCCCTTCAGGCCTTGGGCGTATTGGCAGAGAGATCCCCGCCCCTCCTTGAGCAAACCTTGGCTTCTCTCCTGACACCACAGCCCACAGGCCGCTAAACTTAAAGTTCGAATGTGTCCAGTTCAGTAATTGTCTTCAAGGGAAAACTTGATTCTGTGCTGAGCCCACCTGTATGAAAGCATACTTTCACTTTGTTGTGGGGTTCTGACTATTACTTAATTTCCTGAGGAAAGTTAAGGGCATTTAAATAGTTTTGAAATATTTTATCCAACACTGTTAGTTGTTTTTTTAGCCAGAGGATGGTCAAGGAATCGAGGCTTCATTCTTTTTCAGTTGTAAGATTTATGAAATTCTTAGATGGTTTTGGACTGCTTCCCTAACTTCTGTTTCCGTAATTCTTTCTTTTGTTCTGTACAATACTCTAGTATTTTCTAACTTCATCTCAACATGTTAACTGCTTCTATCCATGTGTTTAATGCATTTAGAGCAATGGCATTAATAATAAAAATATTGGTTAGCTTTTTTCTTCATGATAGGCACTGTGGTCAATGCTGGAGGCCACATGAGGAGCAAGAGGGGCCAGTGGTGTGGAGTGATCTTGAAGGAGGGGTGGCCAACCAGAGCAGAAGCGAGCCCAGCGAAGGAGGCTGCAGGCCAAGGTAGGGGGCTCTCCAGACAGATTATTTCATATCTACAGAAATAATGGAAAGAAATGATTTAATATGAAATGTTTAAATGAAGCCTTGTTAGCCTGGTCACTTGCCACTTAGTTCAGCCAATCACATTCAATCTTTTTTATTTCAAACCATCTCATTATCCTTATTTTAGAGGCTATCTTTAAGTGCATTCTTTAGCCATGCTTTCATTTCTCATCAGCTCCACCTGATGCCACAGTGTAATCAGAAATAATGTTAGGTATGTGGACGTTTAAAGAAGATGCTCTTAATTGACATTTGACTTTCGTTGCATACAATTTGGTTACAGGCTGACTTGAAGGAGGCAACCACAGTGGAGAGAAATTAGCCAGGAGCATCGGATTTGATGCTCTCTCTCTCTCTTTTTCACCAGTTTAATTCCCATGGACAAGATAGGAAGGACCTTCCCTGAGCCTCAGTTTCCCCTTGTATTGAATAGAGGCAACACTGAATTTCCTTTTCCACTTTTGGCTAGGACAAAAATTATGAAAATGCCACGCTAAATTGATGCTTATAAAAATTTAATTAATTCACTTCACACGCATGCTTAAAATCCTTCTACGTCTTTTGGAATAGAATTTGATACCCTTACTAGTGACCAGATACTGATGCGTTTGTGTGACAGAGACAGAAAGACCAAAAAAACACACAAGTGCCTAACGGCATTGTCGCCCTAACTTTGATACCTTTGAAATGTGGGATGACAGTGTTGGATTCTGTTGTCCACGGAGTCCCTCAGACGGCTCTCCTCTGGCTGGCTCCCCATGGAACGAATGTAAGTAAGCCCCTTGAGGGCTAGGATTTTTTTCTTTCTTGACCACTTCTTTTGAGTTTTAAATTCCATAGCAGCTACAAAGTATTCAATTAGTGCATCTGGAATAAATGAATAAGTACCAGCTAGAATGCTTACTTAAAACTAGGTTGCATTATTCAAATGCATGGCATTTTGACTCCAGTTTATACTTTATTTCTTATGTAGCCCAAAATTGCTTTACCTCTGAGTCTCTAAGGATAGAAATTACCTGTGTAAATTCTAGCGTCTTTCGGGTGGATTCAGGGTGGGATGATCTAAGTGGCAGAACCTCCAAGATAACTAGGCACTAGGCTCACACCAGCTCGGGTGTCCATGTGGGCTGCTCAGGGCACTGTTGGAAATCCTGAATTCTAAAGTGCATTTTAGAAATGGATATGAGACAATATCTGTGTGATGGTGACCACTCTCATTCCAGCTCCGACAGGTGCAGAGGTGGTGACTGCTAAGGCCTGTCTCATCACATGGAAATCTCTTCTTTGTGTACTAATGTCAGCAGTAGCTGCTTTAATAACACCTTGAAGTTCTGAATTGCTTTTTATGGACACGAGGAACCCCCTTTGTACTGACTGTGGCATTCCACATCATCATTCTACTCATTCACACGGCTGACTTTATAACAGCATCACACTGCTAACACAACAGGGCACCTGGCCATTGACAGGTGTCTCAGATATGTGGCCTCTTTGGTTCTTGTGCAAGGGGTCAAGCATGTAATGTAACTGCTCCCCAAAGGTGCCAGGTAAGACAGCAGTCTAAGCCAATCAAAAATCACTTAGTGTGTCTTCTCAACCATGTGGCATGATCTTTCAATCCTAGTGTGGTACAGTCCATCTCAGCACAGTCAGGAAGCCACTCTGCTGCTCAGCTCATCCAGACATGCTGCTGTAGAGTACTGCCCTACTTCTCCCAGCACCAAGTCCCGCTATTGAACATTGCTTTGCTTCTAACATAAGCATTGTTTCTCCATCACAACTTCTGGGAAACAGTGATGAGAGATAATCAGCCAGAACCCTGCTTGTTTCTTTGTTTTCCTCCTCAAAGTGCCTATTTTAAGGCCTTTGATTCTTGATCAAAGGAAGTTAACCTCTTTACCCTGGAAAGTTGTATTCTGTGACCAAGATTTTATTTAGAGGAGGGACTGATGGATGTGTGAGGGGAGGAGGGCATACCTGTCTGTGCAGGTGGATGGGTCTAACCTACTCAGTGGTTACAGAACAAGGGGTGTGGATCCAACATACCCATTTCTGCCACACCTTCATTACCTTTCACACTTCAACTCTCTTTCTGGTGTGATTTGAGATTCTGCTTCTCCATGAAGCCTTTCTACAATAATCCATCCTCCAATGATAGCTGGGTTTATCACTAATCCAAAGGCAATTATGTCCTTCAGTTAACTTTTCTTACAGACTGGAGAACTCCTCTGTCCTCTATCTGACTATTGGATTTTCTAGTCTCTGCGTGGATATGCCCCAAACTGAAGAGTTTATGTCATTCATTTTTGTAGACTATTCCTTGTCCTGTGCAATCATATGGTGCTCTGTATTGTTAGTATTTTTGAGGAGAGGGCACAGAAGTTAATCATATGTGCCCTAGATATTGGCCTATTACTAGGTGGGTGACCATGGTCAAGGCACTTAATCTTTCTACTCAGTTTTTACATCTATAAGTGGGAATAAAATCATAATAATATATACCCCAGAGGTATTAATAAACATGATGAGCTTAGACTATTGCCTACATATAGAAAAATGTGATTATTATTATTATTATTATTATTATTATTATTATTATTATTATAGAGGCCTGGTGCATGAAATTTGTGCATGGGGGTGTGTGTCCCTCAGCCCAGACTGCACCCTGCCAATCTGGGACACCACGAGGCATGTCCAATTGCCCATTTAAACAGGCAGTCGGACATCTCTCTCTCAATCTAGGATTGCTGGCTCTCAAATACTCGCCTGCTTGCCTGCCTGATTGCCCCTAACCACTCCCCTGCCAGCCTGATCAATGCCTAACTGCTCCTCTGCCAGCCCAATTGCCCCTAACTGCCCTCCCCTGCTGGCCCAGTCACCCCTAACTGCCCTCCTTTGCCAGCTGGGTTGCCCCTAATTGCCTTCCCCTGCTGGCCTGGTCATCCCTAACTGCCCTCCCTGGCCAGCCCAATTGCCCCTAACTGCCCTCTCCTGCTGGCCTGGTCACCCTGCAGGCCTGGGACCCCCCAACTGCCCTTCCCTGCAGGCATGGTTCCCTCAAACTGCCTTCCCCTGCAGGACTGGTCACCTCCCTATCCCCCTCCCCCCCCCTCCACCGCAACTGCCCTTTCCTGCTGGCTATCTTGTGGCGACCATCTTGTGTCCACATGGAGGCAGCCATCTTGTGTGTTGGAGTGATGATCAGTTTGCATATTACTCTTTTATTAGATAGGATGAATCTTTGATAGTTCCATAAAATTTAGCATATTGACATCCAACTCAAAGTCTAAAATTATCAATTTATGTAACTTACACTGTGAGATTTCAGAAACAAAGTCTTAGTGTAAACATTCAGTGATATATATCCTGAATTTCATTTATTCAACTTTACCTTAGGCCATGTGCTCATCCTGGCTCAGTGCCAGACCAGCTCAGTGCCACTTTCTGGGTGTAGTCAATCACTGGGGGTCACTAGGCTTCAATGAAGCATGGGGGCTTGACTAGTGCCCAAGGCTTCAGGAGAGTGCTGATGAAGTCCTGAATGATAGATGGATTGGCACCACAACACAGTTAGGGCATGCTGTCCTCAGCCCATGAGCTTGGAAATGATGTAGCTGATGCTGACTCTATTCTCACAACCCCAGGCTGGGCTCTGGACTCTGGTCAGAATTGATGGCTGGGTGCTGTGGTGGGTCAGTTAGGGGCTTGTCTAATACTGACATTTTTCCAGCCACGTTATCAGTGATCCTGAAGCAGGTGGCATCAGAATCTGGGCAGCAGTTCCACAATATTGTTAAGCACTCAGGTGTCTTTCTGTTCTTCTGTCTCTGCCACATGAACACAACAGGCTCTCTGGTTCCAATAGGGACATGCATTCAGGGTACTACCTACAGACAGGATGGCATCCGATGAGGGAGAGTTGTTTTCTTCTTCTTGATACTTCCTGTGAATATAAGGAATTTCCCCTGTAGCCACCTTAGGCCCTTTCAGGGAGGATTGGGTCACAGACTCCTTTTCTTTCTGAAAGAGGGGCAGATGGAGAAATCTGGCATATTTGGTCTGAGATTGGAGAAGAATAAGCAGTGAGGTTCTATCTCAGGAGTGTCAGGTGCTATGTTTCTTTCTGGAAATATACTTAAGAATAAAACATAATGTGCTGTCATAGAACTTAAGGGCTAGGGAAAGGGGCATAAGTAAACAGGAACTTGCCTTCAGGGTGATGAATGAGACCAATAGTATAAGCACAGGGAGCTACAGAAACATTCCAGAAGGGCGCTGTGCCCCAGTCTGGGGGCACGCCTGGAGAGTGGCTCCCAAGCCAAGGTCACTTGGGCTGAAGCCCAAGGAGCATATAGATCTGGTCCAAATGGAGCAAAATAGAGGGGTAGAAATTTAACTGGGAGAAGCATTCACTTATAAATGGCTAGACATGTGTAAAAGAGATCACTGTAATGATGTGCTATAGTTCTGTTTGCCTAGAGATTGGGAGTGTGTGTTTGGGGGGCGATCTGGGAGGTTCTCCTGGTATCACCTCCTTGTCCCCTGGATCAGACGATGGTCAATGGGCTGTTACACCCAACAGCAGTATCTGGCATGTGGTACAGAGCTCCACTTTACCTTAAGTCGCAGTGCACATGGGCAGCATCTATATTAGTGTGAACAGACTTCTACAGGTACTGTTTTATTCAATTTTTTTACTTAATAAACATTCACTGACACCTGCTATATGCAAACAAGAGGAAGAGAGTTAGGAAAAATGTGCCATTCATGTAGGTTCCCACCTTGAGATGATCAGTTTCCTATAGAAGACAGGCACCAAACACATGGAACCCAGTGTGAAAAATATAAAAGCACAGGGAGCACAGAATATCGCCATTTCAGTGTGAACGCTATAACTGACATGGTCTCATGGTTTGTAAATAACAGTATACATGTATCTTCTTCATTAAAAATGCAAACATTCGACTTTATACAGTTTCAGGTTCATAGAGTAAAGGTAGAAAATTTCCATATCACTACAAACTCTATGAAAGAGGCTTTTAAAAGATTTCAAACTGTTTAGTAGCCTTGTAATAAAGTCATTCTCTAAATCAGTTGACGAATTTGTCAACTTGGTGAGTATTACTGCAAATATTTCAGAATCCTTTAGAATAATGCTTTACCTCTGAGTCTCTAAGGATAGAAATTACCCATGGTTTCCAGCATCTACACACATTTGATTGCCTTTCTTTAACTCTCAAGCTTTACTTCATTAACGTACATGGATAATGTTCAGTTCTGTCACATCTTATTAAGAACTAATGAAGCTCATCTAGACTTAATTTTAGGACCCAGTGGCTGCCTAGATTTTCTTGTGTCAGCGTTTACTTTTGTCATCACAAGCCTTGGTAATTCTCCCTTTCACAATGGCCGATTTTGTGATCATGGTTGCCCTAAAGCATCCTCCCACCCCAGGATTCTGCATGGACATCACAGGAATTCTGTTCTTGCAGAAATTCGGTTCTGTGTTCCTTCCCCATCACAGGTGCCTCGAGGTCCTAAGCACAATATGCAAATTTCACCTTCCACTTATCAGCAAGGCAGTGACTGCTCACACTGTTATAAAACACATTTTCTCTCATTCTTTGTTTTTTAAATTTTTATTTTTTATTCTGTACAATTGCTGTCTTAAAATATGTTTCTCCTCTGGGGAATGAATTCACTATAATGAATATAATTAAGTACATTTTCAGAGTTCTAGGGTTTTAAATTCTATGTCATAACATTGACTTACTATCTAATAAAGTGAAGTAATGATGATAATAATAATAATAATAGCAGCACCACTCACAACAATAATATCCACCACACTGCTGATTGCAAAGTGCTTGGGGCAAAATTACAAGCCTGGTAATGCAGTTAGTGGATTTCAGGGACTGAGCAACTTTTTATCTTCCTTTTCTTTTCATAGAGACACTAACTCTTCAGGACAATACAACCTGACAACTATTTACAAAAAGTGATACCCTTCCCTTAGGGAAAAGGAAAGCGAGTGTTTTTGTAAAACATTCTAATTCCCATGAATCTTTTTGTAACTTTCCTTTTCCTGTTAGCCTTTCCATATCAAGATGCAGGAAAAGCTTGCTGTTTATTAAGCTGCATTTCAAAAGGGTACATAATGTGGGAGATTTTACATGCTTTATGAAAATGATCTGCAAGTCAACTAAGGTCTTTAAAACAAGGAAAAGTGAAGTCTTCGTTTTTCATGTTGCCAGGTGAGTCATAGATTCACTCGCCTGCTGGATTTACATCCAGAAAGTCAACACCACTGCTGCATGTTTGTTCACATTGAAGAGTTTGTTAGCCAAGAGCTGAAAATTGATCCTGCTATGCTTCATGAATGTTCAAAAAATTCCTGTGCGATAATCAGTTCTATTCATTTCTCCGTGATAAGAGAAATTGCAACCTCATTCTTTCCCATTTGCATTTGTTACCATTGTTAAATGAACACCCCTGAGAAACTTTATATCACCTGAACTATGTTTAAAAAGTATTCTGAAGTATTAGTTCACAAACCTCCAAGGGTTCAATAGAAGCAATTAGTGTGAATCCTAATTAAATACTGGAGAATGAACCCTCTTCTTCTACAACAGCCTACTGTAGTTATAAGAAAGGAAAGGAAGTTAGCCTGGATGTGTCTGGCCTGGGTGCTCTCACTTTTGAATGTAAACAAGTGGGCTTGATATTACATCTTTCAGAAAGCACTGTGCTTGTGGAAATGCCATGAAGATGAAGAGGAAATGATTCAGTTTCCAGATGTTCCTGCATATTCATGATAGATTTAGTGAAAGCTGTTTTGAGTTCCCTTAACAGGCACAAGTGTCCTTTTCTCATGGACTCAATTGAGAGAGAGAAAGATTCCTAACTGGCTGGGCAAAGTCAAGTCAATCTATGATATGTCCAGAGAGGATGGGGGCTGCCTCTAGAAATGGTGATGTAATTGGGGAGCAAGTGCATTCTTGTCTCTGAAGACCCCTCAGGGTCCAGCTGCCACGGGAGACCACCTAGGTGGTCAAGTCAAGAGTCCAGCCTCTACCTGGGAACTGGACATGTTAGTGAGCAACCTCCATGACCATGTTCCCTGAGTGATCCTGACATTAGGAGTCTCATGAAGCCTCAGATGCCATGGAGTAGAGACAAACCTCTCTAATTTTCTAGCTCACAAAGTCCAGGGCCAAATACAATAGTTGTTGATTGCAACACTAAGTTAAAGGTTTATTATACAGCAATAGCTAACTGAGTGGCAAAGGGTATGTTGGTGTGCAGGTAATGGAAGACCCATAGGCCAGTACAAGACCCTCTTCCCCACGTCCCCATGGAGAGATGCCTTGCTTAGGGCAGGGTGAGCAGAGAGGATAGTGCCACTTTAGAAGAAACAGGTTTAATGAGGAATTTTGAGAATTGAACCTAACTATTATTTCAGCAGTGTATGAAAAGGCACTAAAGCCCGAAGAGACTAGAATAACCTTAACATTTTAATCTGCTCTTCACCCAGTTGGAGTCCTTGAGGCTGGTAAGAATCATTTTACAAATGAGAGCGACATTTATTGTACCAGTCAACCTGTAAGTTCAAGTTGACGCCATTCACTTACTCAGTGAAGGAGAGTTACTTACTCTGCAGAGACGTTGGGTCTTTGAGAAGTAAAGCTGACCTGGAGTGTGAATGCCATTGGCAATTTTCATGAAAACTGAGCATTTTTGTTCATTGAATTGTATTGACAATTAGTCATTTGTAGCGAGTGAGTTAAAGCTATGCTGCTGTGTCTTTTCGCATGAGATGATTTGTTTTCTAGGCATTTCGCTATCCAAAACAAGAAGCACACTATTCATTTATCAGATTTATGGAGACCTTTGCAGGCTCATTTGCACCAACTAAGTCCAGTGGAGGAGTCACTGAGCCTCCACACTCACATCCTTTCATGTGTAAAATGAGCCAAGAAAAACTCCACGGAGCACAGATCCGCAAAGGAAATATGATTCTGATAGAGCAGCATGCTGACATCTGGCCCATGGGGGAGAAAGGCAGGAAAATAAGTCACAAGGAAAAGGAATGAAGCTATTACAAATGTGGATAATTAGCGAATATAAATATGATGCGTTCACTGTATTTCTTCATTTTTGATTCCGATTAATGGTGAAAGACATCAGCAAATATGTATATAATTTTATTGAATGTTTTCACCAGTAAATGCCTCATTGAGACCAGATGTAAAATTGCTTAAAAATTAGTCAGCAGTGATTCTCAAAGGCATGAATGATCAAATGTTGCTGCTCAGAGATGATATATGAGTTCTCCTAGAAGCACCCAGTGATGAGTAAAATATTCATGTTTCTTTATCCATCTTACAAGGAGATGTAACTGGGTGAGGAAGAGGCATCTTATCACGTGTGGTTTTGTGGTTGTCTGTGAGCCAGTATGATTGTTCATGTTAAGAAGAAATGACAAAATTCACCAAGTTTCACCTTAGATCAGACAGGTAGAATTAATAAAGGAGAGTCACAAAGACAAAAGATATTTTTAAGACAGTGAAGTGTGTTGAGAGAAGTACATTAGGGTATACAGATGCTGTATACATTAAGCATTGCTGTGCCGGAAGAATGGGCTTGTCTCAAGCACTTTGCCAAAACACTTTTATGCTTTTTCTAATAATTATCACACTCTTTAATGCTCAGGAAAACATGCTACTTTTTTGTGTGCGCTGAATCAATGAAGTTTAATAAGAAAGGGAGAGAACCCTCCTCGTGTCTATAAAATACTCTGTTTTTTTTTTCAAAACAGCAATAATGAAAATAATGAGGCTACTTCACAATTACGTCCTGATTTTATGCTTGCACAGATATTTTACACATTTATTTATAACACAATTGTGAGAGGAATAAAACAGTCCTAAATCAGCCAGCAGAATTTCAAAAGGAGATTGATGGCTTCTTGTTGACTGTTCAGAGAGGAAAATCACGATGGAATAGGAATTGGATACAAGGACATTTGCATCCTGTTTCTAATGCCTTAATGATCTTCTTAATGTCTTTAGTCAGGTCATGAGATTGTGTTTTTGTCTTTGTTTCCTTATGCATAGAAGTTGAAACATAAATTGCTATCAATCTGTGTGACACTCTAATAAAAGAGTTAACATACAAATATACATAACAGCTCACATAACTAAAGGAATCTGAATATGAGTTTTAACTATAAAAGATGTGAATCAGTATCTGTGACATACAACTGGGTTAGCAATATTAGGCCAGTAGATTTTTCTTGCTAATCTACAGCTTTGTAAAGTGGGGAAATAACAGTACCATTTTTTTGTGAGGATGAAATGAATTGATCTACATAAAGTAATAGAACAGGACTAGCAAAATGGTCATAACTATATAAAAGTTGGTTGTTATTAAATCCTAGCAAGCATTTCATCAGCAGTTGACCCATCTTGGATTTTCATGAATAATTAATTCACTTGTACCAAACAATGAGTCTTCATTTTACTTCACCTTGTATATATTGTTTTTACATAATAAATATACCTGATTTATATTTATACTTCTAGTCATTTTTGGGGTCAATTTTAAGAGTAATTCTGTTTTTAGGTAATGAAGAGGTGTTCATCTTCCTGTGATATACTGCTATTTACATTTGTAATTTTGATGACATATATGAACTTGTTATTCTGGTATATGTGACTTTAGTTTTGTGCCGTTTCATTTGATAAATGTGAATCTATCTTAAATTCTCTTAAAACATTCTTAAAGGTAGATGAGTGTTAATTCCTAGATGTCTAAGGTATTACCTAGCTTGCAGCAAGCCCACATGCTTTACCTTAAGACTGGGTTCATTAATTATTCAACTCCTTAATATTTGTTAGGTAATTTCTGAGTGCTAGAAAGTATGTACAAATTTTACATACTGTTCTATCATATCTTTGTATTAATAGAAATAATGCATTGATTTCTAGAACATGGAAAGACACAGCCCTGTATATCCCCATTTTATAGGAAGCCCAGTTTGAGAAGCAGTCACAAATCTATTTTAATGTTCCTAACAAATTAGCATTAATTTGAATTCATATATTTGTGTGTGTGTGTGTGTGTGTGTATATATATATATATATTTGATATTTCACAGAGAGGAAGGGAGAGGGACAGAAAGCCAGAAACATCAATGGAAGAGAAACATCGATCAGCTGCCTCTTGCATACCCCGCACTGGGGATGTGCCCGCAACCAAGGCACATGCCCTGGACCAGAATCAAACCTGGGACCCTTCAGTCCACAGGCCGACGCTCTATCCACTGAGCCAAACCAGTCAGGGCCAAATTATTTTCTTTTGTTTCATTATTCATTTATTTAATTAAAAATCTTTCTGTGATTATTATACTCTACAATATCTTTTTTATTTTAATAAAAATCTTAAGGCACTGTTTTAGAATCAAATCCATTGAAGCCATATGGTCTATGCAGTTTTTTTCCAAGTTTATTATTTGCTAACATCATCTGCCACACTTAAATTAGATAGAGTAGAGAGGTTTGGATAAAGGCCAAACAGCATTACATTTCTCACATTCTTGTTGACTCATGTAGTTTATGGATTTCAAAACATTGTATGAGTTGCCAAGGAAATAATGTTTGATCTAAATATTGAACAAATGGTATAAAGTAAATAAGAATTTAATAATTTGAAACTAATGAAGTATAGTAAACGGACAAATTAAGATCTTGTAGCTACCAGAAAAGAATCTACATGTGTGAAGATTCTATTGTATTTAACTTGTAGAACTCGGCCTGTCAGTGACTTGTTAACAACTTATGGCTTTCCTTATGGTTAATGTATGCTTGTTCTGTTAAATGCAAGAAAATTTATGTTCAGATTATTTTAAATTAATAAATGGTCTTTTGAATTGCTAAATTCCACAAGAAAAAAATGAGTTTTGGATGTGTCAGTGAAATAGCTTCATCATTCACATAAAATATTCAGCATTATATTGTCAGTCGGGGTCCATGAAGCTTTTCAGTTTAAAGCATATGTTTTTTATGAGAATTACTCCTTAAAGCAATGACATAGGATACTTGATCCATAATCTCCTATCACATTTTCTTCCCTTGACATCTTTTAAATTGCTGATACTCTATGTATGTTTCTCATATTACTCGAAGAACAAGTATGATACATTTCTGGCTACTTTATACATCTTCACTATTGCTTTTAAAATATCGCTGCTATTTTAGTCTGATCTCTTCTCTAGGGATACATCACAAAAATAAGATCAGATGATAAAAATTACCTAATTTAATGGAATGGATAATGTAATTGGCACTTTTTCTAGCAGAGTAATTATAAAATATTTTTAAAGGCACATTTTATTTATACTTCATTGTTACACAACTTTTGTTTTAATTTCAAAAATAATCTATTTCAAAAATGAAAGCTTTTAATACATTTTGCTTGCATCAGAGAGTAACTTTTCAAGAATATTTTTTCATTTATGATTAAAGCACTAAGGAAACAAATTGATACCTTGTTTATTTAATATTTACTCAATAAGTGCTTCTTGAGGACCCACTATATTTTTGGCATTGTGTAGGTGGAGGGTACAATTATGAGCAAAGAGAAGTGGATTCTGTCTCTCTGAAGGTTGTTACCAATTGGATGACCCCCATACCCCAAATCTGTTCTTTCATAAAAAGAAAACAAAGCAATCTCTATTTGGCAAACTTAGGCCTTTTTATAATCCAACTAGAGGCCAGGTGCAGGAAATTCTGCACTCCGGGGGTCCCTCAGCCTGGCCTATGCCCTCTCTCAGTTCAGGAGCCCCCAGAGGATGTCCAACTGATGGCTTAAGTCCACTCCCCTAAGTGCAGCCTAAGCTGGTAGTCGGACATCCTTAATGCTACCACAGAGGTGGGAGAGGCTCCTGCCACTGCTGCTGTGTTTGCCAGCCGAGAGCCCAGCTTCTGGCTGAGCAGTACTCCTCCTGTGGGAGCACATGTGCTACCAGAGGGCAACTCTTCCATCGAGAATCTGCCCCCTGGTGGTCAGTGTGCATCATAATGAGCAGTCGTTCTGTTGTTTGGTTGATTTGCATATTAGGGTTTTATTATATAGGATGGTGTATTTATGACAGTACAGCTAAATATGTTATGTCAAAACATGTATCAGTTGATTTCTGTGACATTAACTAGAATAATTTACTAAGAATTACTTAGCCAACAAACACTTACTGAGTAACAAACACTTATTTGGAGTATAAATACATGAAATGTTTTAATTGTTGTATATTTAATGTTGTACGGTTCCTAGCAATGCTCAGTAAACATGTTTGGAATTAATGAGTGGATAATTATGTGCACATATCACCAACTTGAGACACAGACTTAATTTCTGTCCTCAAGGTTACACCCTTGTGGGAGAAACAGACAAATAAACAAATGATTGTTGCTCTTTATAATCAGTGCTAAATTCAGAAGTTCTCAGAGATAGGGTATCAAATATGCCCTCCAAGGGTCAGGGAGCCCCTGGATGTTGAGATAGCTTCACAGGATCTCTAGGAGTTAGGGAAGGAGAGAGAGGGTTTTGCACATGTTGGGATGTGGGTGAGGGATTGAGACAGGAATTTGTAACAAAGTGCTATGACGAAGAAAATAGTTCAAATTTGTACTGTCCATGCAGTAGCCACCTGTCTCATGTTGCTTGTGAAAACTTGAAATGTGGCCAGTGTGACCAAGAACTGAATTTTTAATTAGCATTTAAAAAACCATGCATGACTAGTGGCTCCATATGGGACAGTGTTGAATTGGAGGTTGGCAGGCCAAGCTAGCCATGGTTTTAGTCAATATCAGTGGGGTTTTAGTCAATATCAGTGGGGTTACACATGAGAAATTGTGCTAAAGAGATTTTTTAGGGAGAGGAAGGGATCCAGGAGACCTCTAATTATTATGTGAATGGCCAAGTCCACCGTAGTCATTTAGTGACACAGGGGTTGAGGAAAAAGAGCAGGTGTGTGTCAAAGGTGATTCACTATCTTTTAGATAAAGAAGAAAAGAAAGAGTAAGATGGAGAACTGGGTGAATGCTATTGTTTGAAGAGCTGACATGGATGACATACCCTATTAAGGAGATTGTTATATTAATCATATAGAAGGGCACTCAGAAACTATGCTGTTACTAATTCTAAAGGAGTTTTAAAGAAAGGGTGAAGGTTTAAAAGTGTCAAAATTCCAGAGAGGCCAAGTAAAATAAAGACTAGGAATTGTCCAGTGGGTTGGGTTTTTTATGTCAGAATTAATTAGACAAACAGTTCCATCACAGATTTAAAATCTCAGTAGACTCAGTGGTTGAGAAATAAGCCCATGATAAGAGTTGATAAATATAGGCTATGTCTTCTTATTTAACTTGATATTAAAATAATTAAATAACTATAACAACCCAATTGCTGCTTTATACAAACCCTCTCACACAAGCGTATGCATTCACCTATTGGAATATACCAACTATTCATCAGAAGTCTTAGAGAACCTCCAGGAGATAACTCACATAAATAATCTTTGTTTTTCTTTGTCTGAAGGGGAAATTTATGCTCTTTTGGAAAATGATTATTGTTCTGAAACTGTTGTCTTTCTTTCTTATGAATACTAGTATATGCACACTTTCAGAGAGAGAAAGCATTTCTTGCCTCAGGATCATAACCTGGCAGGGCAGATTGTCACTGGCGTCCCAATGGTTTGGGTAGCATGGACAAAAAAAAAAAATCTTGCTAAAGAAGCAGCAAGTCAAACCCTGTGAAGTAGTTTTAAAGTTCTTGATTGGGCTGACTTGTCGAGTATTCTATCATTGTATAGAGGTGGGTGAGAAGCAAGAAGAACATAGTGGTAACTGAGTATTGTGCTATAACTCCTAACTCTCCCCCCGCCCCCATCTTAGGATGACTGCAGAGGGTACCCCTACTTCAGAGCACAGCTGGAGAAGGTTATCTAAAAGCTACATTTCTTCTCTGGTGCTGCACAATGCTTTCCCTGAACCTTTTCAGTGGGGTCACACTGACAGAATTGCCAGTTCCCAACAGAGAAAAAAGGGCCAGTGTGCTTTTGGAAGAGCTATGGTACTGTCAAAATCAAGGGCAAAAAAGAAGAAAATCAAAAGTGGCTAAGTAAGATCTCTAGGAAAGCATCCGTGAAGGAGGAACATTGGTTGGTCAAACATTTATTAACCTCCAGTGCCTGGTTGTGGTCTTCAACCATCATTTCACATTTAAAGGGGGAAGTTCTGTGAGACATGACTCACGTAGGTCTAGTGTACAAAATGAGCCCGGAACAGTTTGTGACACCAGAAACCAAGGCGCTATGAAACACCACCAGGGTCCAGATGAGCAGAGTTATGTCAGTTGGACTTGACCCTCAGTAAGGATTGTGCCTGCAATGGACTGAAGCACATCAAGAGTGTTTTTCTGTGTGAATTGCACATGACGGCAAGCAAATGGTTGGCTGATGAACAAGAGTGCCTCGGTATGTAATTCTTCAACATAAATGAAAAAGGAATGTCAGAAGTAGAGTGTCACATTTTTTACAACCCTCAATGAAATAATGAATACACACAAAGATTTTTCAATGGCTGCTGTTCCTGTGAAAAGAAAAACAACCATGGAGACTCTAACAATCAATATTTATACAGTGTTATTGCCAAAAAATCAAACCTCAGTCTATTCTCATCTACCAATTTACTGGAAATATAGAAAGGAGAGAAATATGTTAAATAAGACCACAGTAATACAAGGAGCAGAATCCCAGCTGGGGGAAATTTTATAGAACAAACCATCTGACTTCTTTAAGGAATACATTGTGAGCAGAAACAAAATAAAACAAAACAAAACAAAGGAGACACTATAGATTGAAAGAAGGGACATCAGACAATGAATGTTATTTGGACCTTAACTCAAACAAACTAAAAAATTATTATTTTTTGCACCTGAAAAAAACTGAATACTGTATGGATATTTAAGGGTTGTATGGAGTTAGTTAATAATAATTTTAAGAGGACAATAATATTACAGTTATTTTTGAGTCTTTATCTTTTAGAAATGCAAATGTAATGTTTAAGGATGAAATGATATGTTGTCTGGAATTAAGTTCAAAATAATCTAAGGGCAAGGCAGAATAGGTGGGGGTATATTTTGTTAGATAGCAGAATTCTACACACCTACCCAGCCAGGGCTGTTAAAGGTCATACTTAGAGTAATTGTATGGCTGGAGAAGGAGTCCAGGTTAATGTGAAGTGGGGGAAAACAGTGTGTCTACACTTTCATGTGGAAACATAAACCTTCCTTTCTGTTCCTATATATTTAACAAGAGTTTCTCCTTGGTCCCATTTGGTATTAAGAACTAATATTTTCTCTTGTTTCAGGATTTTCCCTGCAACTTGAGCACTGATCTTTATTTTCATTCATGTCACTTCATCAGTAATGCAAACATGGTTTAATTTTTAATTTATTTTAATTTGTCAGATGGTCTGAGTTTTTTTTGGGCCAAATTTGTCCAATTCCAAATTTCCTTCTTGAACAGCAGGTCATGAACTCTTGCTAACTGCTGTACTCCTTAGTAATGAACATCTTTCACACGGGGAACATTGGGTTTATTTTTACACTGCCTGGCAAATTGACCTCTCTGGAACTCACAGTCACTAAACTCAACTGATTCCTTCAGAACTGCCTGGCTTTTCTCCTATTTTCCTCTGGTTGGCTTGCTGTCCCAGTTCCTGGAATAGTCATTTCAACTGTTATAAACTCTATCCCAAACTCCACCCTTCCTCTTTCACCCTGAACCTCAGCAGATGACTACTCTTGCTACTAAGCCATGAAAAATAGAAATCCTAACTAATAAAAGCGTAATATTAAAATTAACCGTTTCTTTGGGATGCCTAAGCCATGCCCACCAGCCAATCAGAGTGACTGTATGCAAATTAACCCAGCCAACATGGAGGCCGGCACTCAGGCACCTGAGTAAACAGGCAGCGTCTGTTGCAGCAGGAGTGAAATTGTTTGCGGGCCACCTGGGCATCTCTCCACTTGAGGGAACATATTTGCAACAAATGTTTCAATCCTAGGAGCTGAAGCAAACAGCAGGCCCGACCTGACTTCTAATTAAACATTGTTTTATTATAGAAGCCAGAGCTGAAGCAGAGAGGAGGTTTCATTACTAGGCCTTGGCTTAAAGGAACAGTGTATCAATTACAGAAGATAAACAAACCCCAGAAACCTGCTTCCAGCCAGCCTTGCTGGGACATTGGGTCAATGGGAGCTGTGGGCAGCCTGAAATTCTGAAAACAGCCATCAGCCACTCACCCATGCTGGTCACACCCCAATGGGGTGAGGGACGCCACTGCGGGGCTTGGCCAGCCTGCAAACAGCCATCAGCCCATCACTCATGCTGGCCACACCCCCATGGGGTGAGGGACACCACTGGGGGGCTTGGCCAGCCTGTAAACAGCCATCAGCCTCTCAACCAGGCTGGCCAGGTACCCCAGTAGGGACCCAAAACCTGAAGGGACTGTGGGCAGCCTGAAAATGGCCCTCAGCCCATCACCCAGGCTGGCCACACCCCAGTGGGGTAAGGATCCATACTGGAGGGCTTGGCCAGTCTGCAAACAGCCATCAGCCCCTCATCCAGGCTGACCAGGCACACCAGCAGGTGGACATCCCCAGAGGAGTCCCAGGCTGCGAGAGGGCACAGGTCAGGCTGATGGACCTCCCGAGTGCACAAATTTTTGTGCACCGGGCCCCTAGTCATTACATAAGAACCCCATCAACTTTCCTGAATATACAAATAAATATGAATATTTGGTGCCCATCTCTCCCCTAGCTCCAACTACTGGTAAATAATAGAAGCCAATAATGCCTCTACGAACTACTTTATTCATGCTTTTTAAATAAACTTACCCAATTGAGTATCTTTATTACATGTTTTTAGCTTTTATATCTCTACTTGGTCTTTCCATCAGTATTGAAATATGGTTCAATCTCTCCCATTTTTAAAATAAAATAAAATAAAACAAAAACAACTCTCTCTGGATGTCATAAGATCACAATCTGTTCATATAATCAAAGCCAAAGTTTTTGAAAGAAATGGCTGTGTTCACTTACTCATTTTCTTCACTTCTTATTTACTCTCCAATGCTGTCTCTCCTGGTTCTGTCCTGCTGCTCAACAGATTCTGCTCAGGACCCAATAGTACTGAATTCTATAAAGCCAGTAGATGATTTTCATTTATTGTTGACTCAGCTGTTCAGTAATCTTCAACTTAGTTGAAGGTCCACTCCTCCTTCTGATACTCTCTTCCCTTGGCTACTATGATCCTGTTCTCTCTCCATTTCTCCCCTTCCTCTCCCCCAGCCAGTCCTCCTCATTTTCCAATACCAGGTGTCTTTTGTCCATTCATTAAGCATTGATATTACACCTTTATCTTATTTTACTCTCTTCCCAAGCAATCTCATATACACCTGTAACCTCAATTACTGGTATCCAGAGTATTTCCCTACTTTATTCTCCTACTGAGAGTTTTATTTGAGTCCTGTTGGGTCTCTATTTCAATATATATGTAGTATTTGCCATGACAGTCTTACAAGCATCTCAATCCCAGTATCCTGAAACTGAACTCACACTGTCCCCCCAACATGCTTAAGACCCTCTAAAGATTTCCCTTTATTCATCAATTCATCAAACTGTCTCAATTAATTAAAAAATAGTTTGTCTCTGATTCATACATATGTAGTAATTATTACATTTATGTAAAAGTCCCAGAAAATGGCTATAAAAGTAGAAATTATTTTTTTCTGGTAAAACAGAAACAAGATTTGTTCTTTAAATCTGGCCATCCTTACACTTCACTGGTGGTTGGGTGGTAGGAATTTCATCTTAATCCAATCAAATGTGGTTTATGTTATTCATGAAATTACACTTTGCACCCGGCTAATGTTAATCATAGAAGACCATGTTCTTGTCTTTAGAATTCATTAATAAGGTAAATCTTATTTTCAGAATCGATTTCTTCCAATTATATAACTATATAATTATATAACTATATTAGTTACCTGATATTGGCCGCAGTTACTTTAATTTCCTTCTACCTCTGAGGAGGATGCAAAAAAAAAAAAAAAAAAAAGTGACAAAGGTGTCATCTTAGAAAATCCCTGAAGGTCAAATTCTACTCTTTTGCCTCCAACTAATGGGGTTAGATAAAAAAAAAAATTCTTGCTTTTTAAACAAAAATTTGAGATGTTCAACAAACACAAATACTAATAAGACTTTTAAAATAGTTGAGTGTGGAGTGTGGAAGGAAGGAGGGTGAAATTTGTAACACAATTTATTTCAATTTGAATATAATTGGCTAAGATACAATGAACATAAATTTGCATTGAGGGAATCAAAACATATGAATTGGAATCCCAGCTCTTTCATTAAAACCAAGGCTCAGCTAAACCACCTAACAACAGTGGGTCTCAGTGTCTTTAATAAACATGATCAAATGCCCCATTAGCAATTCTTGCATGTGGAAGTATTTTGTAATTCGGTAATAAAATTATAAGCTACTAGAGGCCCGGTGCACAAAATTCATGCCCGGTGCATGAAATTTGTGCACCTTTCCAATCTGGGACCCCTCAGGGGATGTCTGACTGCCAGTTTAGGCCTGATCCCTGTGGGTTAGTGTTAGGGATAGGGTTAGCGTTATGGCTCTGCCCAGGATAGTGTTAGAGTTAGGGTTAGGGTTAGAGATAGGGTTAGGGTTAAGATTATGGCTCTGCCCAGGACAGTGTTAGAGTTAGGGTTAGGGTTATGGCTCTGCTCAGGATAGAGTTAGGGTTAGGGTTAGGGTTTAGGGTTAGAGTTAGGGTTAGGGTTAGCATTTATGATTAGGGTTAGGGTTAGGGTTAGGGTTAGGTTTAGGGTTCTGGTTAAGGTTTAGAGTTAGGGTTATGGCTCTCTCCAGGATAGGGTTAGGATTAGGGTTAGGGTTTAGAGTTAGGGTTATGGCTCTACCCAGGATAGTGTTAGGGTTAGGGTTAGGGTTAGGTTCATGGCTCTGCCCAGGATAGTGTTATGGTTAGGGTTAGGGTTAGGTTTATGGCTCTGCCCAGGATAGTGTTAGGGTTAGGGTTAGGGTTAGGGTTAGGGTTAGGGTTAGGATTAGGTTTATGGCTCTGCCCAGCATAGTGTTAGTGTTAAGGATAGGGTTAGGTGTATGGAGTATGTGTAGGGTTAGTGTTAGGGTTAGGGTTTAGGGTTTAGGGTTTGGGTTAGGGTTCAGGTTCAGGTTAGGGTTAGGGTTATGGCTCTGCCTAGTATAGTGTTAGAGTTAGGATTAAGGTTAGGGGTTAGTGTTAGGGTTAGTGTTAGGGTTAGGTTTAAGATTATGTTTCTGCCCAGTCTAAACCGGCAGTGGAATGTCTCTCACAATTTGGGACTGCTGGCTCCCATCCACTCACCTGACTTCCTGTCTGATTGCCCATAATCACTTCTGCTGGCCAGCCATATCACCCCCTATCCATTCTCCTGCCAGCCTGATTGATGCCTAACTGTTCCCTGCTGGCCCGTTCACCTGTAACCTCCCTCCCCTGTGTATTCCCTCTTTATTAGATAGGGTTTTTTCTTTAACATATTGGACACTGTACCTGCTGTCGTCTTGACAAACCAGTAAAAATGTAAACACAAACTAAAAGTGTCTTAAAATAACTCCTTAAATAGGAATTTCATGAGATCTTGGAAAGGTGATATCATGTGGTTGCTTCTTTCTTTTTCCTTCTCTTTCTTTTTCTTGATGTTTCATCTTTTGTCCTTTCTTTCTTTTCTCTTTTATTCCTTCTCTGTCCTCTCTTTCTGTTAACTTTTCTGCTGGTAGAATCTTCAGTACTTGAAGCTGTCTCACTTCCAGAAGTCAAAGAAGACGGAAACATACCATCATCTGAAGAAAAAGATGATCTATGTTGGGATCAGTGGTGTTTCTGGTTTTGTTCTTTCTGCCATTTGTTTGTTATTTCTGCCAGCCCAACATCTTTAGGACTTGTTCATGGGCACTTCTTATTCATGTCTACAAAATCTGCTTGCCTTTGTGAGAACTTTAGGGGAAAAGGCCTTCCTGGATGGGCTCAAGCCCGGCCTTAGGTGCTGAGGAACCAGGGCGAGGAGCGCCTGCACTGCTGCTGGGGAGACCTCCGGACTATGGGGGTACTTTTTAGTAATGTAACTGCAATGTAGCAGTTTGCTTTTTAAAATTAGTTGTAAGTTACTTCTGATGTGAAATCCTACCTCAGACATTTCCTTTGCGGTTTATAAATATTTTAAACAAAATCTATCTACCTCCCTAACCTGGTCACAAGTTTCTGCCCAATGGGAGAAGTTTGCTGGGCAGCTTTGCCCAGATACCCCCTCCCAGCTCCAATCACTGGGCTGGAGGCAAGGAAAGTTCTGAGGCTGACTCCCTGAGGTTGCCATTGGGGTAGGATCATTCACCCAGGGCGGGAGCGGACGCTTCTGAGGCTGAGACCCTGAGGGTGCAGGTGTGTGTGTGGAGGATCACTCTGTGGCCAATGAATTTGGGTTTTTTTGTTTTTTTTTATAAAGGGTCAGGAGGGCCTCTGGGCAGCATTCTGTCAGGCTGCTCATGCTGTGGGCTCGCAGTGCCTTCCCGCTCCCCCAAACTGGGGGACTCTGTTGGGGTTGAGAGGGACTGGGCGTCACCATTTTTGTCGTGGAGCGATGGTTAATTTGCATATTACTCTTTTATTAGATAGGATTGCTATTAAAAATGTGTGGATTTCCAGACTTTCACATAATCAGATTCAGCCCCAGTCTTGCTTAACATTTGTTAAGCTTCCTATTATGAGAATACTTTCATTCAGAGACCCCGCGGGAATCCAGACAGATCCAAACCCCTCCTGGATTGCTTGTGCCACTCACATCAACCAAGGGAAACAAATAAACAGGAAAACAAGGTAAGCTTGAGCCTTTTATAATTTTCCAGTGGGACAGTGTCCCAGAATTTTATTCTAAGGCTCTTGCTTATTTTGGTTCATATATTTTCACTTAAGACTATCAAATATCTGCTATGAGATGCTTAGGAAAGAATGTGCTTTCCCAGTTGATATTCTCTAGATGTATAAAAATTCTATAGGACAAAGTTATTTTTAATGAATTGAAATGGAAAGAAATGATGACTCTTGCTTTATCCCTCCTTACATTTGAGACTGTTTATTTAGTCTGTTCTAGTCTGTTTCTCTGGTTCATTCCTCGACCTCTCCCTTTTTCCCTCCCTGCACCTCCCCAAAGGGGAAGGTGAGCTGAGTAGGTCTTGGCATCCCTTGGGGTTCTCTATGATGCTATTTTCCCATAACTGATGGTGTAAGACCTTCCTCAGCTGGCCTGGTTCTCCAGATTATTCCCTGTGACATGAGCATGTCAGTCATTAGGTCCAGCATGCCTCACCCTTATTAAAATTTCCATAGCATAGCCGACAATAATATTTTGCTCTCAATATGCCACTTTTAGTCCACTGGTTAAGAATCCTGGAAGATAGTACTGAGAATAATTAGGCTTTTCTAAATGTCAGCAGATACATCTAGAACTATTACAAAGCTGGACTGATCCAATCTTTTAGTATCTCTCCTAGATTGTTCTCTGTCCATTGGTCAATATTTCATTAACTTCAACTTATAAATCTGTTGCATGGGAAGAAGA
>PVJC01027602.1:0-23206 GCA_004026665.1 Murina feae
CACTGACACCACAACCCACTGACACCCCAGGCAACTGAGACCCTAATCCACTGACACCACAACCCACTGACACCCCAGGCCCCTGAGACCCCAACACACTGACACCCCAATCCAGTGACACCTCAATCCACTGACACCCCAACCCACTGACCCCCCTGGCCTCTGAGACCCCAGCACACTAACACCCCAACCCACTGGCACCCCAATCCACTGACACCTCAATCCACTGACACCTCAATCCACTGACCCCCCTGGCCCCTGAGACCCCAACTCACTGGGCCCCTGGGCCCCCTCCAGGGCAGGCACTGCGGCTCCCGGTGCTGATTGCCTCTGTTTGCTTTTCTGCATGTTTCTTTTACGTTTGTGTGAACATCCATGCGTGTGGGGTGCGTGTGGCGTCCTGTGTAATAAAAGGGTAATATGCAGATTGACCGAACCCATAACGGCCAGGGCACGGGCTCGAGCACTGGGCATCTGGTGCAGACGACCTGGAGGAGCCTTTAAAAGTGAGCGGATTTGAGTTCCCTGAGAGTCGGGTTGGAGCAACACTCGTCCCCCAGGGAAGGCGCTCGGAGCCCGGCGTTCGCAGAGCTGGTGCCCGATGCCGCTGTCCTGCCCATCAGGATCCCCCCATCCCCTTCCCCGGGACCCCTCCCCAGAGTCCTCGCGGAGTGGGGTGCAGTCTGACCCGGGCACCCCGTTAGCCGGTCCACGAGGCCCCGGGAGGGAAGACAGGCCCCCAAGACACTGACCCCTCACCACGCCCCAGCCCCCCCACCCCCAGGCCTCTTGGCCAGGGAGCCCCTGACGATGTGGTCTCTGCTCCCCTGGAAGCAGAGGGCTCCCCCCTGGGTGCCTGTGTCACCACATAGAGCACCAGAGACCCGCCTGGTCCCGGCAGGAGCCTGCCCAACGCAGGGGCCTCACCGGGCATCGGACAAGCGCCGTGCCCACCACAGGCTGGGCACCTTTGACAGTATCTCCACCCCCTGCCCCCACCCCACCCCCGCAGAGGGGGCACCGTCGCCCTCGTGTTTCCACTGGGGAAGCTGAGGTCACGGGCGACGACGGAGAACCCTGACCCGGACCCCGTGCTCCCGGAGCCCACCCCACGCCCACCCTGCGCCAGGGCCAGGGCGCCAGGGGGCCAGGGGGCCAGGGAGCCAGGCCGCCGGGCAGGGGCGCATCCCAGTTCCCAGGACATCTCGGTCCTTCCACGTTTTCAGACGCGAGGAGGCGGGGCAGCCACGGTTCTGCAGAGACCACCTTGTCCACACGCCCTCCCAGTTTGGGGGATGCGGACGCCGCCGTCCAGGGCCACCCAGCACCTTCGTCCGGGGCGGGCTGAGGCCTGAACCCGGGCCTCCTGACTCCCAGCCGGCGCCCCGACGTCTCATCGCCCCGGGACACGCAGTCCTTGCCCCGCGCCCAGGGACATGCTCCACACGAGCGTCTGGCTGCGATGTAGCGCACAGGCGGGAAGTGCGCACACACATGCACGCACATGCACACACATGCACGCACATGCACGCGCGACAGGGGTGCGATGGAGCGCCACACAGTGCGGAAGGGCAGACTCCTCCTGCCCCCCCCACCGCAGGGCTGGAGCATCGCCCACCTCCCAGGCCCCCCCCCATCTGGCTTCTCCGATGGGCTCCTTGTGCCTCTCGTGGACGTCATATCCACTGAGCCACCCAGTCGGTACTCCTTGGTGTTTGGCCTCTTGATCAACGTTGTGCATGTGCATGTGTGTGTGTGCGTGTGGGGATCCTTCAGGCCACTGCTCTGCCAGGCTCCTCCTCGTTGGGCGTCAGTGCTCTGCTGGGTGCCCAGCCTGCCGTGGGAGATGGCCTGGCGTGTCCTGCTGCACGGACGTCCACATGGACACAGCCTGGGGTGGACTCCCAGGGGTAGGGTTCCAGCTCTCAGGAAGGGCACTGGGCACAGCCCACTGGAGAGCGCCATCCCCTGTGCTGTCCCAGGAACTCCCCTTCCAGCCGAGCAAAGGGCCTGGCGCCGCCAGGTGCCCGCTGGTCCCGTGTGGGCTGCTGGCTGGAGATAACGGGCTCTCGGTGGCGCCCGCCTCCGGCCTGGGGTGGGGTGGAGTGGGGTGACTCCTGAGGGCATCTCGGCCCCACCCAGGGCAGGGGGTGCACCATCTCCCCGGGGCCAGCGCAGGGCCTGGTGCGGGGAGGGCGCTCAGTGAGCACGGGGTGTCCCCCCCCAAAAAGCAGGCACACGCTGGGTAACTGTAAAGGCCGTGTTTGTGACAGACGTTCCGTGTTCAAAATGTAATGGAACCTGCTGCTCAAGCATGTGTGCCTTTGGGGGGCGCCCTGCGTGAGTGGGATGGAACCTGGCTTTTGGGGAGGCCTCGAGCCCACACCGTGCCCCCCACCATGCCAGGCTCTGCCGAGGGGGGCAGGTGGGAGCTGACCCGGCCTCCCCATCCCGGTGTCCCCACAGGAAGGGCCACTGTAGCGTGAGGACAACGAGGGGGTCGGGGTGAGCCTGTCCGGGCATGACTGTCCCCGTCCGCACCCCCCCCTTCAGCGGCTGGCCTCGCCCTGGCTTGTGTGAGTTGCTTGCTAAGCTGGTTTCTGTTAGGGTGTCTGCGCCTGGCAACCCAGACTCCCCAGGGGCCCAGAGGAGGAAACAAGACTCCGGGAGCAAAGGGGTGCGGCCTGGCTCCCCTTGCTGATCCAGGCCCAGTGTGGGGCACTCCGCCCCGCGCCCCAGATCCACGCAGGTCACGCGGCCCTCAGCGCAGACCCTCAGGCGGGAAGAGGGCGCCTCCCTGCAGAGGGCGCTGCCTCCTCCTCCTCTGCTGCCCTGCCCGACCCTCCTGCCGGGCTCCCAGCCCTGTGCCCACTCCCTGGGGCTCTTCTGCCCCTGCCTGCAGGAGAGCCGTCCTGCAGGGGGACGCTCAGCTCTGGTCCCTCCCACCCAGTTCAGAAGGGGCCGAGAGGACAGGAGGCAGCCCCGGTGCCCACACCGGGAAGGCGGATGGAAAAAGAGGGAGACGGCAGGGTCCACGGGAATCTCCCCTGGAAACCGGCAGGTGGGGGTTTGCGGCCACCAGGGGCCAGCAGAGGCCCGTGGTCCCGCCTTAGCCCTGGGCCTGGGCCAGGAGGCCTCCAGCCAGAGCCCAAGGCTGCAGCGTTTTGAAATTTAAAAAATACATACAAAGCCCTGACGGGTGTGGCTCAGTGGATAGAGCCTCCGCCTGCGGACTGAAGGGTCCCGGGTTCGATCCCGGTCAAGGGCATGTACCTTGGTTGTGGGCACATCCCCAGTAGAGGGTGTGCAGGAGGCAGCTGACCGATGTTTCTCTCCCATCGATGTTTCTAACTCTCTATCCCTCTCCCTTCCTCTCTGTAAAAAATCAATAAAATATATTAAAAAAAAATAAAAGAACAGTTCGACCCCCGGTCAGGGCTCACACAAGAACTGACCAGTGAGTGCGTAAATGAGTGCAACAGCCATCGACGTTTCCCTCCCTCCCTTTCTCTGTCGAAAATAAATTCAAAAATTGTTTTAATTTGATTCTCGTTTCATCCTAAGTCATTAGATTTGTGACCCCTAGGCTTGTGACACCACAAATGGAAGGGTTCACAACAGATACACACACCTACCTAGGTATTCCCAGCGAAGGGGAGGGAGGGAAACATCGATGGTTGCACCCATTTATGCACTCACTGGTCGGTTCTTGCGTGAGCCCTGACCGGGGGTCGAACCCACAACCTCGACAGTGGGATGATGCTCCAACCAACTAAACTACCTGGCCAAGGCCTCAACTTTTACTTTTTAAACATTTCTTTTAGTTTTTTTTTCATTGATTTCGGAGAAAGGACGGGAGAGGGAGAGAAGAGACAGAAACATCAGTGATTAGAGGGAATCATGGATCAGCTGCCTCCTGCACGCCGCCCCCGACCCGGGTTCGAGCCCATCACCCGGGCCTGTGCCCTGACCGGGAATTGAACCGTGACGTGGTTCCTAGGTCGACGCTCGGCCACTGAGCCGCGCTGACCGAGTTCGATTTTAAATTCTTTAAAAGGGAGCCCAGGTGACGGAAATGATGAAACGATGAGCAGCCCCAGAGGCAGACGTGGCAGAAGTGGTGAAGGGCGTTGAGAGGTGGATCAGAAAACTGGTCCCGATGGTCAGACAGGAGCCCGTGCGCGAGCGAGGACTGTGCTGGCCGGGCCGGGCGGCTGGGTGGGTGGCCGCCTTCCCTGTGGGTGGGGGCCCTGAGAGAAGCACACCCTGTGTCCAGGACATGGCCATTGTATTGTCTCCCGGCTCCTCGCTGACCGTCCCCCACATCCCTACTTGGGACTGACGTTTCCAAGTTGTTTTTCGCTCATTCATTCAACTAACAGCGTAGCTTCAGGTTGAATCATCGTCTGGGTCACGCTGAGCCCCTCTTTTGCTTGCAGACACCCCAGGAGCCACCTGCAAAAGGAGCTATTGACCATGCCCCCGGGGCCCACAGCCCAGCCTGAGGCACTCGGCGGTCACAGGTCATCCCTCCGACGGCGTCTGCCGAGCGCCTGTTCCCCGCCAGGCACCGCACCGTGGTCAGAGGAACCTGCCTTCCTGGCAGCAGACGCCTTGGAGTGAGATGATGGTGAGGGCGTGCTGGTGGGGGGCCTGGGGAAAGTGGGTTCACATGGGCGGTCAGGGGAGGCCTCACTGTGGGGGGGTGTCAGGGTGATGGATGGGGACGGTGCCTCCCACACCAAGTGACAGCCCACACAGGAGCAGGTGAGCCCGTGTGAGTGGCCCTCAGGGCAGGAGGGGGGGGGAGGCCGAGATCAGAGGCCTGCCGCCCACAGAAGGAGCAGGGACGCCTCGGGCACAGGCATGTTCGGGCCTCGATGGCCTCCTCCCTGCGCAGGGGGCCCCGGACCCCATCTGCTCGGGGTGCTGACACGGGGCCACAGCTGCTGGGAGGGAGGGCTCCACCCTCAGCACACCCTGTCCTTCCCGCCCCGCCCCGCCCCGCCCCTCCCCTCCCTCCGGTTCAGGGCCTGCTGGCTCCCCCGCCCCACGAGCCCTCATTCTTCCTTTCAGGGTCACCCCCTCCCCGCTCCTGTCTAATCTCAGGAGGAAAAACTGGCTCTACATGTGCCCACAGCCCACGGGCCCAGACCAGCCGCGCTGGGCGCCTTCGTTCCTACTTCCCGCGAACCACGGGGCAGGAGGAAGGCGGACGAGCCCCGAAAGGCAGGGATCACAACGCGGAGCAGCCCCAGGGAGCCCTGCCACCCGCCGCGAGCCGGGCCCCTCCCCGTCCCCGCTGGCTCCTCACCCACACCCCCAAGCAGCCGTGATCAGCCCACCCTCGCGTGGCAGCGCTCAGGGGCAGAGGCGGAGGCCCTCGCCCAGGTCACTTGGCAAAGACCCAGGAGAGCCCTGGCTGGTGTGGTTCAGTGGCTAGTGCGTCAGCTTGTGGACCGAAAGGTCCCAGGTTCTAGTCCAGTCAAGGGCACAAGCCTGAGTTTCCTGGGCTCGATCCCCAGTGGGGGGCAAGGGGGAGGCAGCTGATCCGTGATTCCCTCTCATCATTGATGTTTCTCTCTCTCTCCCTCTCCCTTCCTCTCTGAAATCAATAAAAAATATATTAAAACAACAACAAAAACTGGCAGTTCTTAAAAAAAAAAAAAGACTAACAGGCAGGAGAGGCAGGAGTTGAACGGGGTCTGTAACTCGGAGCCTGGATCCTTACCTGCAGACCTGAGCATCTGCCAAGGGCTGGAGCCCTCCCCTGGGACACACACACACACACACACACGCGCGCGCGCGCGCGCGCGCGCGCAGCCACCACACACGTGACCTGTGGCTTCAGGGGGGCCGTCCAGGGGCTGTCTCTGCCAAGTGGGCCGTGGGGTGGGCCCCACCTTGCCACACCGCCCTGGTCCCCAGAGCACCTCTGGTTTCAGCCGGCAGCCCTGTCCCCCAAGCCGCCCCCCTCCCTGCCCCCTTTTGGAGACGTAGGGCTCCCCACCATTGCCCTCGGTATGCGAGTTATTCGGGGTCAGTCATGTCCCCCCCAAAACCACGTCCAGCCGGAGCCGGGAAGGTCCCCTCACTTGGAAGCTCGGTCTTTGCAGATGCCATTGGTGAAGGCGTGGCAGAGGTGTGAGTGAGCGTTGGCACCAGAACGCAGGGCCTGCCCTGAGCCTGCACCTGCACCTGCGCCCCCGGAGGGAGGGAGGGAGGGAGGGAGGGAGCGGCTCTGAGGCGCCTGGACTCGGCCTTCAGCCTCCAGCAGTGAGGACAAGGTGCTGCTGTTTGAAGGCCTGAGGCTGGGTCTCTGTTCCGGGGCCCAGGGACTGAGGACAGTCAGTGTTAGAGGGGATTCCGGCTCCTGCCAGCCCCCTCATCCATCCTCCCCCCTCTCCCCCCGTGTCTGGGGCTGGCACACCCACCACCAGCAGCACTGCTCTCCCCTGTAGCTGAAGGACAGACCGTGCATGCGTGCATCCGTCCCGGGGCCGTGGACGGCCTCTCCCGGAGTCTCCTGTCTCAGGTCTGCTCCAGGGCCCTGCTCTGCACCTGGCAGTTCTCCGTGTGGGACTGTCTCCTGGAGGGCAGCCGCCAGCGGGGGCCTGGGAGCGGTGGGCCCCGTCCAGGACAGCTGTGGAATGCAGGTCAGGTGAGCAGTCCCCAGGCTGCAGGGTGAGGGTTGGGATGAGCAGGGCTGCAGGGTGAGGGTGGGGTGAGAGGGCTGCAGGGTGAGGGTGGTGTGAGAGGGCTGCAGGGTGAGGGTGGGGTGAGAGGGCTGCAGGGTGAGGGTGGGGTGAGAGGGCTGCAGGGTGAGGGTGGGGTGAGAGGGCTGCAGGGTGAGGGTGGCGTGAGCAGCCCCCAGGGTGGGTGGCGCAGCTCGACTGGCCGGCGGATTGCCAGGGCTCCTGGGGGAGGGGGAGTGGATTTGCATCAGAAAACACTGGCCTCATTGAAATTCTCCTTGTCTCAGTGGAACAAAACCACCCAGGAAAGGAGAGTTTCAGCGCCGACAACTTGGCCACTGAGCAGCCTTGTGAGCTTCCAAAAATAGAGAGGAAATGGCCTCCTTGGGCCACTCCGGGGGCTCCCCGCCCCCTGCCCGCCCCCACGGCCCACTCAAGGCCAGCCCCGCGCAGGGCCAGCGCCAGCCTCCCCAGCAGATGCCCGAGGCAGAGCCACCTAGCCCTGGAGCTGGACGCCGCTGCCCCCCGGGAACCCAGCATGCCGGGCAGCCGAGAGGCCCCCCAGGACTGCCGGCCGGACTCGGGCTCGGGCATCCCCCCGGGAAACCTGGGGGCCGGGTACGTGGGGGCGGCCGGGTCTCTGCCCCTGGAGCCTGGGGTCAGGGCTGGATGTGCTGTGTGACCTGGGCACCTGCTCTGCTCCCTCAGCCCGTGTCTCCGGGCATAAAGGGGGGTCTGGGTGGGATGAGTCCGTGTCCACGCCTCTGTGTGGCCCAGGGGCTCCACGCGAGGGCTTCGCCGGAAAGAGGAGGAACCTTCTAGCCGCTGAGAGCATCCCCGTCTCGTCCAGCATGTGGGGTCAAGGACAGAAGGACGGGGAGAGCCGGAGGGTCTGGTTGTGGCTCGCGGGGTGACCTTGTCAGGTCGCTGTCCCTCTCTGGGCCCCCGCCGCCCTGTCTGCCTGCGCACAGTGGGTCAGGGTTCCCCACAGCCCTGCAGCCCTAAGTCCTGCTGAGCTGCATCCAGAAGTGGGCGAAGGCCCTGTCTGTCCAGGGTGTGGGCACCCCGAGAAGGTAGGACCCAGCCCGCAGCTCCCCAGCCTGGAGCAGGGAGCAGGCAGACGCTGGACCCCAGGGCCAGGAGGGGCCCCTGACACAGGCCTTGGCGTCCGCGCGTTGGCAGGCGGGGAGGTGAGGAAGGGCGTGCGGGCAGAGGGAGCAGACACGGAGGACGACCGGAAAGTCAGGGACAGGAGGGGCTGGGGCGCAGCGCCGAGTGGGGGAGGCAGGGGTATGGCAGCAAGCCAGTGCTGGAGCCACAGCGTGGAGGCCGTGGTTCTGATGGGCGGACGGGCGAGGGGCAGGCAGGAAGGATGGAGCAAATGCGTTGGCAGGAACGTGCCTCAGACGCCAGGCGGACTCCTGTCCTTCCGGAAGCGGGGTGCCTCCCGCAAGGCCTTGGGGACACGGGCCCACCCCTCCCTGGACAGCGGGCAGGACGTGTGGGAGGTGCTCACAGGCCTCCCACCTGGCCCAGTGGCCTGGGGAGTGAGAAACCAGGTCTGCTGGTTCTCAGGGTCCCCACCCCGTCAGGGAAGGCCGATGGGGTCAGGAGCCCCGTGTTGGAGCCCTGGGCCTCAGGCCCTCAGGGACAAGGGAGGGTGAGAGCCTGGCTCCCCTGGGGAGACGGGGCACGTGGCCCCCTGAGGTCAGGGCCTGAGTTAGACCCACAAAAGGCAGAGCCTGCCTGGTGCAGGGAGCCTCAGTCTCCCCACCTGTCCCAGGGGGAGGGCCCTGCCTGCTGTCTGCCTCAGTCTCCCCATCCGTCCAATGGGAGGGCCCTGCCTGCTGTCTGCCTCAGTCTCCCCATCCGTCCAATGGGAGGGCCCTGCCTGCTGTCTGCCTCAGTCTCCCCATCCGTCCAATGGCAGGACCCTGCCTGCTGTCTGCCTCAGTCTCCCCATCCATCCAATGGGAGGGTCCTGCCTGCTGTCTGCCTCAGTCTCCCCATCCGTCCAATGGGAGGGTCCTGCCTGCTGTCTGCCTCAGTCTCCCCATCCGTTCAATGGGAGGGCCCTGCCTGCTGTCTGCCCTGCTGTGAGGAATGAGCTCGGAGCCCTTGTTTCTGTTCTAAAGTCAGAGGTGGTGACAAGCTGCTGCTCTGCCCTTCCTGCCGGCTCCATACGAGGGTGCCCCTCAGGCTGCCCCCTGTCCTGGCCGTGGGGCCACGCGCTGCTGCCGGGCAGGGGGGCCTGAGGGTGCCTTTCCTTTCCCCTCACCTTCCTGGTGCTTCGGAGGAGAGAGGAGGTGGGTTGGAGACTGAGTGAGGATGGAGAACCACTGAGCTGCCCTTTGTGCCACACCACGCAGGGCTGAGGCCGAGGGGCAGAGGCCGTGCAGGGCTGAGGCCGAGGGGCAGAGGCCGTGCAGGGCTGAGGCCGAGGGGCAGGGGCCACGCAGGGCTGAGGCCGAGGGGCAGGGGCCGTGCAGGGCTGAGGCCGAGGGGCAGGGGCTGTGCAGGGCTGAGGCCGAGGGGCAGGGGCCACGCAGGGCTGAGGCGGAGAGGCAGGGGCGTGCCTAGAGGGAAGGCACCAGGCCTGAAGTGGCAGAACCAGCTGGGCGGGAACTGGGACAGGTCTGTGCCCTTTAGGACCTGGCCATCCCTCAGGGGGTGCCCCTCACGAGCCCAGGGGAGACCCTGCCTCTGGGTGGAGGGAGCTTTGGCTGGATGGAGGAAGGGCTCCCAGGGACCTGGAGAGGGGGCGGCTCACCCTGCATGGGGAAGGGTGGTGCCCGGGTGGCAGGGTGGCAGGCAGGGGCGCCGTGTGGCCTGAGGGTGTGGGTGTAGAGGAGTAGCCGGTGCCCATTAGATAGGACAGGGTGGGGCCGGGCTAACTCCTGGGTCTGGGTAGGCTGGTGCGGGCGGGTGAGGGCGGCCGGGCGTGAGGACAGCGGGCAGAGGAGGAGCAGAGAGGAGCTGGGCCGGGAGGCGGCAGAGCCGGGGAGAGCCGGCTGGGGAGGTGAGTCTGGCAGGGGTGGCGCCGTGGGGTGGCCTGGAGGCAGGAGGTCAGGACGCGGGAGCCGGGGGGTCGGGTCTGGCCAGGGCAGGGTGGGAGCTCAGAACCCACATGACTCCCCGGCTCCCAGCCGCCTGCCCGCACGCCCGGCTGCCCCTCAGAGCCGGGACACATTGCCCCGTCCATGCCCCCGCACGTGTGGTCACGCCTGGTGACACGCAGGGGACTGCGAGCTGAGGGTAGATCAGCACGGGCGCGCGGAGCCTGGCATTGACACGGCTCCAACCTAGATAGTCCCCCTCGCCCCGTGCCTCTGCCCATGTGCCCGGCCCACCAGCGGCGTGACATCAGCTCAGGGCGTGATGCCGGCAGGGGTGTGCGAGGCCGCTGCTGGCTCCACGCCGCGACTGCTGCCAGCAGCAAACCTGCTTGTGTTCTGAGTAGGAAGAGGACCCGCTAACGCGGTGACAAAAGGGATGCGGCAGACACGGGAGCCTGTGGCATCGTTGTGTCATCACGGTCAGCAGTGACAGGCCGTGCAGTTAGTTGTATGTGCTGCCCCGTCACGCACGTGTGCGCGCTCTGTGGGTGCTGTGTCAGGGTGGCTGCAGCGTCGCTGGGGGACAGGGATTTTCAGCTCCATCAGAATCTTGCGGGGCCCCCGCCCTGCAGGCCCGCTGCCCCTTCCACACCCTCGTGTCCTGCCCCCCGTCGCTCTGTGGCCCTGAGACCATTGGGTGCCGCCTGAAAGTTAGGAACATAAACCCTGACACCCACTGGTGAGCAGAATCTGTATCTCGACTCTGCTCACCAGAGGGACTTGCACAAGGTACACAATCCTCTGCGCCTCAGTTTCCTTGTCTGTAAAATGGGGACACACAGGAGCCTGTCACTGGGCTGTGGTGGGGACCGAGGGTGTGAGGCGCAGCGTCGCAGGCTCACAGTGCGCGCCGGGCACGTGGCCGCTGTCAGCTGGGACCAGGCCTGTCCCTGCCTTGTTGTCGTTTCCCCGGGGCGTCTGGCCGCCTTGGCCCTGCCCAGGGCAGCGGGGTGCCAGCCCAGGCCCCCACCGCTGTCCCAGGGAACACGGAATGCCCTCCGTCTGGGACGTGGCGGAGGAAACAGTCCCAGGCGGGACCAGGGCCTGTGCAGGGTCACCCAGCAGAGGCAGAGCCCGTCCCCAGGGAGCTGATTGTTGGCACAGCCACGCCGCTTGCCGACTCCTCCGGCTTCCAGGGCAGCTCGCTGCCTGCCACTCGGGCTGTGTGACTTGGCTTCATAGGGGTGGACTCTCTGGGCGCTGCCAACTGGGTTAGAAGTGAGCTGCCTGGCGGCACCACCCTCACCCACCGGCAGGCGCCGAGGCCTCCACTCCCATTGGGGCCTTGGACTTGGGGCTATGACAGCCACAGGCCTTCCGGCGGGTCGCGCCCGCCCTCCTGTCCGTCCAGGAGCCACAGGTCCCCAGAAGACCTCTCATGAACTGGCACCGAGGCTGGGCGGGCCTCACCCAGGCCTTGGACCCATGTCCCTCCACACAGCTGTCTCCACTGCCCACTGTCCCCCTCCATGGCACATCACACCTCCCCTCGCCAACTGGCTCCCTTCAGTTTCGTGTCCGCCCCTGCCCTCGCCTGGGGCTGGTGGCCTGCAGGGACTGTGAGCACATCTTCTTGTTCGTGGGCCTCAGACCATCGTCTCTGAGCCTCGGAGGCAGGGGCCAGGCTCCTGCGCTCACCTCGTCTCCTGCCCTCTACCCCCTGCCCCCTGCTCCCTGCCCCTTGCCCCTTGCCCCTGCCCCCTGCACAAGGACATGCTGATGAAGGATCCTGGTCCTGAGGTGGGAGGGGTCATTTCCTTCAGGAACGGACTGGACCTGCTCTGCATGGTGGACAGTCGTGTCCTCGCGTCTCTAAACACTCAGTGCTCCGGGAGGACTTGGCCAGGGCAGCTCCAGCGCCAGGAAGGGCTGAGGTCCGGGCCCAGGGTCCCTGCCAGCCCCATGGGAGGACATGCCTACCTCCTCCATCTCCCAGCACCCACCGGGTCCTTAACCTCACAGCTCAGCCCTCACAGGAGAGCGGGAGGGGCTGGGGGAGGAGGGGCAGCACTGTCTAAGGGGTTTGCTGCGGTGGGGCTAACAGCTTCCACATCCACGGAACCCAAACAGCTAGAGAGGTGGGGGGATGGAGAGAGAGAGAGAGAGAGAGAGAGAGAGAGAGAGAGAGAGAGAGAGAGAGAGAGAGAGAGAACACGGTCTCCCAGCTTCTCAAAGGGGCTCATAGCCCAGAGGAGGCTCAGGGCAGCACCCCAGGCCCTGCTTGTCCTGGCAGTGGGGAAGTGGCCACGGGCAAGGATTGCTGGGAAGAGAGGCCTTGAAGGCACGCGCACACCTGATGAGGGACAGAACTCTCTGGATGCTGGAATGTTGGCATGGACTGCATGTAGCCATCAGCGCGTCGTCGTCTGCCGTCTGATGGGCGGAGGGCCTCGGAGCAGCCCCTCTGCCCTGCCCCCCTCACCCAGAGAGGCGGAGGGGGGTGTTTGGAGTGGGGGCAGGGCCTCTGGGGGGCTGGGAGGAGCTCTCCAGGAAGCAGGGGCCTGGCTTCTGAGGATGCAGGTCTCCTGCCGCAAGCCTGCGCTGAGGGGGGAAGCGGAGAGGCACCGAGGGGCAAAGGGCGCGGTGCAGGGACGCCTGTTCCCATGGCCAGGGGCTGGGTGAGACGGTTGACTGAGTTTTACGATGAGTTTTACGATGCAAACATCCGACAGATCTGGTGGAGTGGGGGCCGGGGCCTCACCTGCCGGTGGCCTCTGGCTGGCGGGTGGCACTGTGACAAGCCTCAGGCCTCGGCCGGGAAACGGGACGGTCACTCAGCCCACATTAGGTTGCTGTTGAGTGGATGCCAGGAGCAGGCGCAGGTAAAACACTGGGCACAGTCCATGCAGTTAGGAAGGAGAAGGGAGAAAAAGGCAGCTTCCTGCCCGGCTCTGGGGGCCCAGCTTCCTGCCCGGCTCTGGGGGCCCGGCTCCCCGGGGCCCAGCTCCCGGGGCCCAGCTTCCTGCCCAGCTCCCCGGGGCCCAGCTTCCTTTCCGGCTCCCCGGGGCCCAGCTTCCTGCCCAGCTCTGGGGGCCCAGCTCCCGGGGCCCAGCTTCCTTTCCGGCTCCCCGGGGCCCAGCACCTGGGGCCCAGCTCCCGGGGTGACTCCAGGTGGAGGCCCCGTGGCAGCGACAGTCTCCTGCGGCCCTTCCAGGGCTGACAGCCAGGGCCTCTCCCAGCCGCACCAGCAGGTCCCTCTTGGGTAAGGCTCGCAGGTGGGCAGCGGGGCCATGCCAGGTGGGTCAAAGGTATCTGGAGCCACACCCCTCAGGCAGCCCCAGGCAGCTGGGGTGGGTCCCCTTCTCGCCCGGCCCACTGTCTCATCACCTGCAACCCAGGCGCTGGCCCCGCAGCTCCCACACTTGGAGCCGGAGCAGAGAGCACGGGGGATGCTGAGCCCCGAGCCTGCTGGCCACGCAGAGGAAGGTGAGCGCCCGGGCAGCCAGATCCCCCTGGCACGCCCCCGAGCCCTCTGTGGGGTCCTCGGACCCAGACCCGTGGGGCTGAGCTTGGAGGTGACACAGTGTGCAGGAAGGAAGGGCTGGGGTCACCTGCAGGGCACGGGGGAGGCTGCCGCTGAGAGCTGAGCCCAGGCGAGGCCTGCTTTCTCCCTGCTCCGCCCTCAGGTCGGGGGAGTCTGTGGCAGCAACCCCCACCCCTTGGAAAGAGTCTCCACCGTGCAGGGAACGGGTCCCCCTCCGACTGCCCCCCAAACAGAGAGGCAGGACCTGGAGCCAGTGGCAGGGGGCGGGGTGAGGGGAACAGCCAGTGGTGGGGGAGCCCCGGCAGGCAGGCAGCGGGGCCTGGGGAACAGAGGCGGCGCCCCAAGGCCTGTGGGCTCAGGAGGAAGCAAATGTCAGTCACGTGCCAGCCTGGTGAGTCAGGGCAGGAAGGAGGGCGACCGACGGGGGGCGGTGACTCACCCTGTGTCTCTGTTGCAGGGCGGCCTGGCGGCACTGGGCCTCGCTGGGGCTGATGCGGCTGCCCCCGGGGACTCCAGCACCCGCTCTCTGAGGCCCTCGCCCGGGCGGGCCCGAGGGGTGCGCGCCCGCAGGGACCATGCCAGAGGGGCTCCTGCTCAGGTCCGCCAGCTCCATCCTGAGGACCGTGTAAGGAACAAGGCCCCTCGCTGCGCGCAGGGTGTGCTGGGCCGGGCAGCGCGGAGCCCTCACCCCTCAGTCCCCTCCGTCTCACCAGAGAGCTGCCCTCCACTCACTGGCCTAACGACCCCCCAGGGACCATGCGACGTGCGGGCTGACTCAGCGCTCTCACGAGTCTGCTGTCCTCACGGTCGCTGTAGATCCAGGCAGAAAACAGGCCCAGTGCACTGTTTTCTGTGGGTGAGCCCCGAGGCCGTGTTGCTGCAAGAAAGCACTTACTAGGCGCCGACTGCATACAGAGCTGTGGCCTGGCTGCTGAGGGCCGGAGGGGAAGAAAGGGCAACAGAAATAAGCGGGAGGTGGGTTCTCACCCCTGAGGGGGCTCACGGGGGAAAAGGCCGCCCTCGACTGCGTGCCACACACACAGAGCAGGGGAGGGGGCACTCGAGAAGGCTCGATCCAGCCAGGTGACCAATCCCCTCAGTGCCCCTTGGCGAGGCTCGGGGCAGGGGACAGAGCGGAGGCAGGCCTGGCCCTGCTCTCGAGGAGCTTCCCTGAGTGTCCCAGGGCGGGAGGGTGCGAGGGTGTTGGGGGTAATCCAGGAGGGCTTCCTGGAGGAGGCCCGGCAGGTTCCGTCCTCAGTGGTTCCCATCAGCTCCTCCGCCCGACAGGATAGTTGCGGAAAGGAGAGGCCCATCCCCCACAGATGGCTCGGAGAGCGGGAGCGTGCAGGCTGCCGACTTCTCCGCCTCCCACACCCCTGCTGGTCCCCACTTGCTCGTCCACAGGGATGTGCTCAGACAGGCCCTGCCAGTGTGTTGCTGCTGCTGCCTGTGCTGCGGGGCCGGTGTGGGGAGGGCTTGCTTCTGTGGACACGGTAGGCGAGGCGCTTCTGGTGTGTGCCCGCTGGGTGGGTGCAGGCCCGGCCCCCCGCAAGGTGACCCCTTCCGCCTTTCTTCCTCCCACGGAGGGGAGAGCCGTGGCAGGGCCGCCTCCTGGGCCGTCTCCCCATCGCGACTGGTTCCTGTTGTTCGGGACAGTAGGGACTTGCACCCGGGGCCGCCGCCTGCCTCCGGGCGCTGTGTTCTGCTCAGGAGGCTCTCTGTGTCCTGAGCGGCAGCCTCCTGCGCTCATCCAGCCGACAGACAGGTCGTGGTTGAGGTGACAGTCACACCCCACCGGCCGGACGGATGTGCCGGCCAGACAGCGGCAAGGCCCAGAAAAGTCTCCGTGCTCTCGGGGAGTCGGGACAGTAGGGCCCGCCGCCAAACACAGTGCCTCTCGGAGGGAAATGTCATGGGCTCCCCGCAGGCTTGGCTGTCCAGCATGGCCGCCTCATTCCCTGCGGGGTGGGAGGCCAATGGGGTGCCGGCACGATGGCGTGGCCGAGCTGACCGTCAGTAACACGCGAGGGTTTAAGAATGAATGGGGACGCCGCCAGCAGCGCCCGTGCTGATGCGTGGGGAGCGGCCAGCCGGTCAGGGGCCTCGGGAGCTGACCCTGAGAGCAGGGAGCCCGGGACGTCAGTGGGCTCCGTTTCAGAGGCGCAGACCTCTGCGGGGCCGCGAGGGCAGGGCTGGGAGGGTAGGTGTGCTCTCCTCTCCGCCAGGCACACGCCACCTGTCACCGAGGGCGGGCAGGGCAGGCAGTGGGCAGCGGCCCTGTCTGAGCCACGGGAGGGGGTGCCAGACGCCCCATCGACAAGGCCCTTGGCGGGATGAGGCCTTGGCCGCGCACAGACTTTACGAGAAGGAGGATGGGGGCGATTTAAAGACAGGGTTGTCTGCGAGGAAGAGGGAGGGGACCGGTGATGACAGCCCGTGGCCCCCGCTAATGTGAGGGTGGCTGCCCGGCTGCGGACTTCAAAGGCCGCTCAGCTTCCAGTCCTGGGGTGGCCCTGCGACCAGCCGGTCCTGAGGACGGGGCCGAGATGGAGCGCGGACATTGCACCCGGCCTGGCTGAGCCCCGCGCTCAGCTGTTCCGTTAGCATCACTGAGTTTGTCCCCCACGTGGAGGCGGCCTCTGCTGGACAGCCCAGAGGGAGCGCGGTGCCCGGGCCGTGTCAGTGGGACCGGTTCCCCGCGGTCAGGCCCTCCGTGCCCCCCGCGGGCCCCTCCCCCCAGAAAACACGCTTGGCCGTCCTTCCTGTCCTTCCCGCAGCATCCCCTCCGCCGCTCTCCATAGCAACAGCAGGCCGGCCCTGCTCGCCAAGGTCCCCGGGAGGGTCAGCTCGGCCCCCACTCAGCCCCCTCTCCCTTCCTTCTCCCGTCATAACCTCCTGGTGACTTTTGCTTTAAAACTCATCTCAGGTTCCTAAGCAGACTGCCGCCCGCTGGGCCCAGGGGTGTCTGCAAACTTAGTTTGAACGCCTGGTACCTGCAAGGCGCAAGGCCGCATGTGAGAAGCAGGTAACTGGCCCGCCGCTTGGGAAGGGGGTCCCCCCGGAGCACAGGGGGCTGTCGGCACGCTGACCGAGTGCATGCCCAGGTTGCCCGGCTCCGGCTGTGCGGTGCCTGTGGGCCCCACCTGCCCAGACACACGGAGGCCCAGCCACCAGGCCTCCAGGTCCCAGGCTGCTCTCTGTGGGTGACGACAGGGCCACCCACAGGCCCCACTGGGCCTGCTCGGACCCCTGAGAGCTCTGAGTCGCTGAGCTACTGTTCTCACACCTGTGGAGGGGGGTGTTCAGGGCAGGAGTCCGCCCAGCCCCACGAGCCTGCACTCCACCGGGTGGGCAGTGCCCGAATCCTGCAGGGCCAGGTCAGGCCAGGCCATCGGTGTCCTTCCCGATGGGGACGCTGAGCCCAGAGAGGGCAGTGCACTTGCCCAGAGTCACACAGCACAGCCCAGCAGAGCCAGCCGGGTTCCCTCTCTGCTGAGCCCTGAGAACCTTCAGGGACAGGCCGGGTGGGAGGCCCGGGGCAGGACCGGCCGGGCCCAGATGCGCGTCTGCCGGTTCTAACAGTGATTTCCTACCCACCAGCTCCCTGACTGACGGGCACACACTCTCCAAAGAGTCCCTAAGCCACGCTCTCGACCTCGCGTCCCCGTCCCCGGAGAAGGCAAAGGATGTTCAGCCGAACCCTCCAGGTGAGCAGGGCGCCTGGGCCAGGCAGGCGGGGCTGCTGGATGCAGAGCCCAGCTGTGCTGGGGGGCGCGAAGACAGGGAGCCCCAGGGCAGGGCGTGGGGGTGCAGTGAGGTGGGACTCCCCAACACACCCTCCAGCACGACCGCCCGCCTCCAGGGCCAGCGTGGGAGGTCGTGGGAGAAGATGTTTTCTGGAAGCTGAGGAAGGGGAGAGGCAGAGCCGGGAGCTCATGGGGTGGGGCTGCGGCCGGAGGAGGCACAGTGAGCCAGGCCTCGGCGCTGCCAGTGGGGCACTGGGGCGAGGGGCAGGGCCGCAGGCAGGGCTGGCTTTGGAGGCTGAGTCATGTGCTCTGTCCCTGACCTTCATGTCAGACAATCGCACCTTATTGGCTTTTTACTGGCTGTTCAGGATATGGCAGCAGCAGTGGGAGCTTAGAAAGTGGACCAGCAGCGGCCAGGGGTCACCGCCTCTGCCTCCGCGCGGTGCTGTCCAGTCGCCTGCCCGCCCCCTGTGGGTCGGGGGTGAAGAGCTCCTCCCTCAGGCGCCAGGTTTCCTGGCTGTGACCTTCTCAGCGTCAGGCTGCTCAGGGCCCCCTTCCCCCGGGTGATGGGTGGGAACTGGCCAGGGAATGGGAGCTGAGTGTCAGGCGGTGTTTGAACTGGTCGTGTGTTTGGGTTTGGGGTGTGAGGGGTGGCCAGCTGGGAGGCTGGTGCCGAGGGTCTCCCAGTGGGACAGGATGAGGCCAGAACCGGGGCAGAAGGAAGGGGCAGAGGCCGGGCCGCCTTCCGAGGCCTCTTCCCTCTGGGCTCAGAGGACCGCCTGGTGGGGACAGGACAGTAGGACCCTGTGCTCTGTCACAGCATGGCGGCTGGAGGGTGCGAGCTGGCACAGGACCCTGCCCATTGGGATGACACAGGCCAGCTGGCTCCCTGGAGACCACGTGCCCCGCCCCCTCCTTGGGGCTTGAGCTGCCGTCAGACAGGCTGTCCTCTCCTAGCGGAGGTCTCAGTGGCCTTGGAAGGGACCTGGCCTGAGAGGTGGCTTCCTAGGTGGACGCACCTATCACACCAGTCCCCAGAGATAAGGAAGGAGCTGGGCCCAGGAGAGGATGGACTGGTTTCTGGGGGGCAGGGAGTGGGAAGTGGGGGGGAGGGGCCTTCAACGTCCTCCTCCAGGGCCCGGGCACCCCCTGACTTGCTGGTCACCTCTGGCAGGCTGTCACACCTTGGCTCCTGCCGGCACTCGGTGGCCGGTGGCATAAGGGCCTGGCACACGTGAAGCCCTGGCGCTCGGAGTCCTGGCCCAGTGGTGGCCACTTGGCAGGAAGGGAGCCAGTGTGGGGAGCTCAGCATCCCCTGAGCCCCAGAGAAGCAGGGAGAGTCCGGGGGCGGGGGGCATGCACCCCAGCCCCAGGCCGTGCTGCCCCTAACGGCTGGGCTGCTGCCCTGGCTGGGGGGGGGGGGGGGGGCGGCCTCTGGGAGCCTTGCCTTCAGGACGCCCCAGGTGGCCACTCTCCCGAGGGCAGCCCCACAGATTGGGCCCCAGGGCAGCCCCACCCCTGCCCCCAGAGGCAGCCTGGTGCTGGCCCTGGACACACATTCTCTCTAGAGCTTCCAGGCTGAGCGTCAGCATGGGCCCAGCTGGAACGGGCGGGATTCGAGCAGAACAGCTGCTGGGCCTGGCTGGGAGGTCTGCGGCCTTTCCCACCCTGTCTTCAGGTCACTCCCACCCACTGGGAGCTCAGCCCAGCGTGGCCCGCAGCCCAGTGAGGTAAGGGATGTGCCGGCCCGGCTCTGCCCTCCTTTCTGCCTCCTCAAACGGGCTTCAAGGGCATGGGGCTTGGTGCAGTTTGGCAGGAAGGATCGAAACACTCCTCTTGTCCTGGGGAAGTTCACAGCCCGAGGCTGGGGGGCTGGGAGAACCCCATTGTCAGGGCAGCTTTGGTGGGGAGGAGAGGGAGCAGGTAGGAGAGGCCTCCGGGGTCTCCTGTCCTGAGCAACGGGGCACAGGGTCATCCTGCCCCCCCAGCCCAAGAAAGCGGGGCCTCTGGGGTCCTGATAGAAGCCTTTTCCTCATCAGAACATCCAGTCCCATCAGGTCACAGTCCTGGGCCTGGTCCAAGGCCCCGAGCTGCCCACGCCTGTCCCTAGGATGCTGGGTGCAGGCGAGAGGTCAGGAGGCTGGGCTGGTGCCCAGGGGGACATGGCTGCAGCCCAGGCGCCTGAGGAGGTGCAGGCAGTGGAGCAGAGCTGGCAACGTCCCGGCGCCTGGGGGAGGGCACCCTATGGAGTGGCGGTGGCTGAAGACATTGCTGGGGCCATGGGGCCCAGTCGTTCAGACGCCGCGGGGCCCTCACCTGCCTGTCCCTCAGGAGCCCTGTGTGGGTGCCCCTGCCTCAGGCAAAAGCCAGACTCTGTCCTCGCCAGCCAGCGGTGGCGCCCAGCTCAGCTCCCACCCGGTGGTCCAGGCCTGGAGGAGAGAGGCCTGGGGTTAGGACAGAAAGCCAGGCCCATGGGCCGCCTTGCCTGTCCTGGAGGAACTCAGCTGGGGCAGCGGGGACCCGGGAGGGGGGATTGGGCCCCGGGAGGGCGGGCTCTGTCCAGGGTCGCTGCTTAGCGGCCAGAACTCAGAGTTCTGACCCTCCGGGGAGAAGCTGGGTGGCCAGCAGCTGGGGGTCCCCGGACGCCATAGCCTTGTAGCCAGGACACTCAGTTCCACTGTGCAAGGTCCAGACAGGCTGTGCTGGTCAGGCGGGCCTTGTCCTTGTCTCTCCTGTGCCAGGGCCATGGGCTCCCTCCTTCCTCCCCAGAGGACCTGGCCTGGGCGCTCTCCACAAGGACCCTGCTGGCCCTGTGGCCGGTCCCCAGTCCCTGGGGGGGATGTTTGTCCCTGTCTGAGACATCTGTCCCACAGGGCACAGCAAGCACCCGCCCCCCTCCACCCACCCGCAGTGCAGGCCTTGTCTCTGCCTGGCCCCCTTTCTCCCAGGCCCCAGAGAGCCCAGCCTAGCGGTGGATGGATAAGGGGGCCCGGCAGCAGGAGAGTGAGGAGGAGGGAGGGAGGGAGGGCAGGAAGCGCGCTCTGGGCCTTGGGAAAGCCCTCGCCTCGCTGCCCTCGCAGCTCCCACGCCCACGGGGGCTTGGCCGCTGGCACGAGGCCGGGCGAAGTGGACTGCTGCCAGAGGACAGGGCAGACAGGGCCTCTGGGCAGGCAGGGCGGGCATCAGCCTGGGAGGACTGGTCCCTTCCCTGGACACACGGTCCTTCGGTCCAGCCCTCCTGGGATGAGCGGGGACAGAGGTGTCCTTCCCCGCAGGCCTGACCTCTGCCCTGGGCTGGGCCCTGCACTCAGGACCCAGGAGCCATCGGCTCTGCTTCCCGGGGCCTGCAGCGGGGGAGGGAGGGGGAGTCCATCCGGGACAGGAGAAATTAGGGAAGGAGTTCTGTCCAGAGCAACTGTCAGACGCAAATGGTCTCTTCTGACCCATTAAGTCCGCCACCTTGCGCAACCCTGTCCCCCTGGGAGCGCCGAGGCGGCTGGGGGCTGGATCTGAGTGTCGGGGAAGTGGGGTGAACGGTGAGGCCAGGCGTGGCGTCCTGCCCACACCCACCCACCCACCCACCGCGGGGGACGCGTGCCCACACAAGGCCAGGATGCAGGCTTGGCTGGCAGCCGTGTTCGACTTGGGCCATGTAATATTTTTTCTCTATTTTTTTTCACATAATCCTTTTTTTTAAAGTGTGAGACAGCATTTTAAAAACCAGGTGACACAAACAAACACCCGGGTTGCAGGTCACCGCTGTCCCGCGTGTGGCTCTCCTAGCGAGCGGGCACCGTCCCTCGTCTGCATCTGAGGCAGAAAGACGAGGCGGGAGCCTGAGGCCTGTGCTGCCGCCGTGAGCCACAGGGACGCCCTGGGTCGCTTTGCTCGTGCATTATTGATCGTCGTCCATTATTGATGAGGATGTGGGCGCGTTCCCCAGCCGGCCCCCCAGGGCTTTGGTGTGGCCGCCCTCAACTAATACAGCAGGAACGTGATCCTTCCCCCCTTTGGATGAGAAGAAAGCAATAGCCACAGCATAAACCTGACCCCCCTCTTCGTGTGGTGCCCTGGATCGGTGGGCACAGGCGGGCCTGCCCCCCTCATAGCCCATCCTCCTGAAACTGCTTTGGTTTCTCAGCACAAGGAGGTGCTGTGTTGTGGTTTTTAAAAAAAGATGGTCAGTGTGAACGTGAGAGACTTTCGCTGAGAAAAGGCTTCGTAAGTGGTGGACGGGTCAAGGCCACCTCCCTCTCCTCCGTGCCTCCAAGGCTGTCAGCCTCCTCCTCCAGGCAGCCCCCCCGGCTTGCCAGCCCCACGGCCACTGCCCAAGGCATTGTTGGGAACAGAGGGCGGGCAGCTCTGCCCAGCAGGAGGGCCAGGGTGGCTGGGGACAGCATGGGGCCGGGGGACCCAGCTGTGCTCTCCCCACCCCTGCAGAGGAGGCGCTGTGGACGACGCGGGCCGACGGGCGGGTCCGCCTGCGCCTCGACCCCAGCTGCCCTCAGCAGCACGCCTACACTGTGCACCAGATGTTCTGCCAGGCCCTGGACCACTACGGGCACCTCTACGCCCTGGGCTTCAAGCGCCAGGGCTCGTGGGAGCGCATCACCTACGCCCAGTACTACCTGCAGGCCCGCCAGGCCGCCAAGGGCTTCCTGAAGGTGAGGCCCGAGGGAGACCTCCCTCCAGGGCTCCCGCCCCCTGCGCTGGGCCGACAAGCCTCTCCCCAATGACGGACACCTGGGCCCACACAGCGTGTCCCCTGCACCGAGCCCTCATGGTGCAGGCACCTGATAGGAGCTTTTCATGTGTGGTCACCTTCAAACCAAGGGCTGGGAGGCGGGCGCTGGGCTGAGGGGCCGCAGGGGGCGGGGGGGCGGGCCCCAGGCCTGCTGGGCAGGTGGCCTGGGCTCTGAGGTCTCAGAGGGGTCTTGAGGGCCACGGGAGGCCCTGGCCCATCAGATGACCTGGCTGTTTGCCTGTCCCGCCTGGAGCTCGGCCTGGAGCGTGCGCACAGTGTGGCCATCCTCGGCTTCAACTCCCCGGAATGGTTCTTCTCGGCTGTGGGCACAGTGTTTGCGGGGTAAGCGGCGAGTGGGGCAGAGCCGCAGGTTGGGAGGTGGGCAGGGAGGGAAGAGAAGGCGGTTATTTTTTTTTAAAGGCCCCCACGCCTCCCCGACACTGCACCTCTCCCAGGGCCCCTCTGCCTGGGCAGCTGTGCGAGCGTCTGTGGGTGCCCTGCCTGGCTGGCCATGGAGTTCTGGGGGGCTGGGCCTGGGGCTGGGCAGAGGGGGGCTGTTGGGCCTGTGCAGACACCGGTCTCGGGTCCCCTGCAGAGGCATCGTCACGGGCATCTACACCACCAGCTCCCCTGAGGCCTGCCAGTACATCTCCCACGACTGCCGCGCCAACATCATCGTGGTCGACGCACAGAAGCAGCTGGAGAAGATCTTGAAGGTTTGGGGGCGAAATGGGGAGTCGTGGGGGTTGAGACTGGGGGTCCTTGGGGACGTCTAGCTTGCAGAGAACTCCCCCCTCCCGGCAGAGTCCCCTTCACCCTCAGTCACCCCCGTGCACTCACAGACCCATTTGCCAGATCAGAATACTGAGGCCAGAAAGTCCAAGGGACATGCCCCGCATCACCATAGAAGCATGCTGTCAGCCAGCCGCCTCTCTGACTTCAGGGCCAGGCCCCGAGGGCTGGGGTCCCGTGCCCGGGGAAGGGTCGTGTGCCCCATGGGTGGCACAGGGCCCTGACACCCTAGGCCCTCAAGTCTAAGGTGACCAGACGTCCCGCTTTTGGCGGGACAGTCCCGATATTTAACAATTTGTCCCGCATCCCGAGGCGTTTTAAAAAAGTTCCGATTACTCTTTGTGATATTTTAAGTAATAATAATAAAAAGAAAAGAAAAAGAAAGAACCCTCCCCCTGCCACATCCCCCCCCCCCCCCCCCCCCCCCCCCCCCCCCCCCCCCCCCCCCCCCCCCCCGTCAATGGTGTACCGCTACCGCTTTAAATCTGGTCACGGTACTCAAGTCTCACTCCCAGGGACGGGGAGAGGGGGCCGCAGGGAGGCTGTGTCGGGGCTTCTCCGGGCGAGGACAGGGCAGGAGCTGGGAGGGCCCCCGAGCCAGCGGGTCCCTGCTCCTCATTGGTGTCAGG